>JALJCO010003385.1:0-97500 GCA_023101725.1 Atherinomorus stipes | reverse complement strand
TTAGACAATGTCTTGTCTAAAGTGCCTCCTCTTATTTGTCAAATAAAGCAGGAACTCTATGGGACTGGGAAGCCTGAAACCATTGCAGCATTTCCAGACGTTCAGAATGCAAAGCTGCTGAACACTGATACACTTGAGGATGGGGAGGTAGTTTTTCTGCAGTAAGCTTACAATTTACCTCAAACTGAGACGGTATTTCAAGATATTTTTCTAATTAAGAATAAAAAAGCGTATCCATCCATCTAAGGGTGCAGCCATCTCTGACATTTTATAAATTAGTTTCTTAACAAGGAGCCAGACAGACCAAGTTCTCCGGAAATTTACCTGAAAGAAAGTGATGACTTGGGGTTTGTAAGAAGGGGAAGTCCAATGTTTAACATTAAATCTATCCAGACAGAGGAGACAGTGTGGAGCCTCCCTTTTTGTTTCACTTCATTTGAGGAAACAACCTGTGTTTAGGGAGAAAGGGAGTCTAAAAGTACACTATGTAGTCTCTTGATTTATATTTACATTCTAAATGTGCTTCAGGGAACACTGACAATCCTGTTACATGTAATAGAAACATAGTCCTTGTCTGTGTAAGTTGTTAATAGGAAATTAAAGATCCTGTTTTAACAAGGGATACTGTTGCCATCTTTTTATTTAGTTTTAAGAGCAGAATTTTGCAGTCTGTAATAATCTATTTGACCTAATTAAAAAGATATGTTCAAATCTACACCTGTGGACTATGACTTAGAGATGGTAAGAAACCAATGAGAATCAATGGGCCATGCATATTTATAACTGTCTCATAACTTCTCAAAAAGCAACATCCCATAAATTTTAGTTCAACTCATATGGAAACATAAGCATTAAATTGGCAGGCTAAATGAAACCATCCATTTTTAAGAACAAAATACTTCAAGACACAGAATCAGTTGCTGCATGACAAGCCACAAAGGAAATAATAAACTATATTTATTGTCATTTTTTAATTCAGCTATTTACAAGTTTTCATACTGGGCAACAAAAACATTTCACATCAGTACAGTTCAAAGACAGCTTGTCCATACCGTAACGTGACATCAAAACATAAGACTCAGTCAAAGTTTATGCTCATACATGATTGGAGATATACAATATAAATTATCTAGTTTTAAAGTTAATCATTTGTTTGAATTGCTTGAGTAACCCTGTCTCAGGTTTATCTTTTGGAACACATTTAACCAGTAAATTTTTGCTGGTTTTCAACTTTTTTATTTCTAACATGAATCATGTTTTATGATTGCTGACATTTTTCTAATCAAAATGCCAGTTTGTCCAGCTGATAGTGCCAGAGCATCAAAAGAATAAAAAGACAGGTATAATCTAATAGAGACAATTTTTTTTTCTACTTGGCCACTAGGTTCACCACTGGTATAATTAAAAAGAGAGTGACAATGAAGATGCCCATAGAAATAAGTCAGTGGCTAAAAGAAAAGGGGGAAAAAGAAGCAAGAATTATGAAAGTTTACTTTTAATGATTTGTAGATTGCACAGTTCTCCAGGGCCTCTGTCCTGCAGTGATGCTTCCCTTATTCAACACTGCTGATTTATATGAAATGGATCCAATAGTTTGTTGTCAGGTTTTGCAAAATACAGCACCGTACCATGTTCTTCTGCTTATCCAGGATCGGGTCAAGGGGGCAGCTGCCTAAGCAGGGAAGCCCTGAGCAAAGCCGCCAGCTCATCTGGGAGGGATCCCAAGGTGTTCCCAGGTCAGTCAGGAGACATAGTCTCTCCAGTGTGTCCTGGGTCTTCCCTGGGGCCTTGTCCTGGAGGGGTGTGCTCATAACACCTCATCTGGAACACCTCACCAGGGAGGCGTCAAGGAGGCATCCTGACCGGTTGCCCAAGCCACCTCATCTGGCTCCTCTCTATACGGAGAAGCAGCAGCTCTACTTTGAGCCCCTCCCAGATGACCGAGTTTCTCACCCATTCTTCAAGGGAGAGCCCGGCTACCCGACTGAAGAAAATCATTTTGGCTGCTTGTACCTGTGATTTCGTACTTTCGGTCACTACCCACAGCTCGTGACCATAGGTAAGGGTAGGAACGTAGATCGACTGGTAAATCAAGAGCTTGGCCTTCCGGCTCAGCTCTTTGTTCACCGCAACAAACCGATGCAGAGTCTGTATCACCGCAGATGCTGCACCAATCCGTCTATCAACCCCTCTCCATTTTTTACTCACTTGTGAACAAGACTTCGAGATACTTGAACTCCTCCACCTGGAGCAGGACCTCGCCCCCGATCCGGAGAGGACACTCCACCCTTTTCTGGCTGAGGACCATGGTCTTGGATTTGGATGTGCTGATTCATCCCAGTCATTTCACACTGAGCTGCGAATCCCCCTAGCGAGAGTCGGAGATGACGGCCCAATGAAACCAACAGAACCACATCATCTGCAAAAGCAGACACCCAATCCTGAGGCCTTAGGTTATGAACAGGATTGGTGACAAAGGGCAGCCTTGGCAGAGTCTAACCTTCACGGGACCTACAGCTGGAAATGCGGACCAAGCTCTGGCACTGGTCGGTCGTACAGGGACCAGACCGCCTGAACAAGGAGGTCCGGTACTCCATACTCCCAGAGCATCCTCCACAGGAATCCCTAGGGGACACGGTCGAATGCCTTTTCCAAGTCCACAAAGCACATGTAGACTGATTGGGCGAACTCCCATGCCCCCTCCATGACCCTGAAGAGGGTGTAGAGCTGGTCCACTGTTCCATGTCCAGGACGAAACCCACATTGCTCCTCCTCAATCCAAGATTCAGCTATCCGACAATGCTCTATGACTCATTAATTTCAATCGAAATTAATGAAGCCGAAAACATCTCAAATCTGCAGGAATTTGACCCTTGAGAACCAGAGACTGAGATCCCTGGATTAAACTGTAAAATAAATTCTGTATTCCAACTGTTGGACAACAAGTAAATAAAGGCTTTCTTTAGGTTTTAAGCAGATTGGGCCATGGAATAAGAAGTATGCCTAATTGATGATGTCCAGAGCTGGATTAGAGGGGTCAAATTTTCTGGTACCACTTCTACAACAGGGTTTGATAATTACCATAAATAAAAGAGATAAACAGAAAAGGTTACTCTTGTGTCTTATGATAGTTTAGGGCTCCATAAAGAGTCTTAGACTTTGGACTTAGTTATTTACAGTGGATTCAACAGGTCAACTTTTATGTCACCACCTAAACTTTAACATGTTGGTGATTGCAATACAAAACAATATCCAGGAAAACACATCAGGTAATTCTTTGATGGCAGGGCTTGAAGGTGCACTCTGTTAAACTTCATTCTGCTGGGCGAGGTCTTCTGACACGCTGTTGAACTCGGTGGCCCGGGCGCTCATCCCCAGGTACTGTTTCAGGAATTCGCTGAAACGCTTTTGATTGTTCCACTTGCGTGCTGACTTCCGAATACCGATGAAGCCACCATACCTCTTCTGGTATGATCTTCCTGGAGACATCAGTTTCTTGTAGCCATGCCTTCCTTTAATGAAGCCGCCAAACCTCTTGGAAAGGCTCAGTCCTGCATCACCCAATTCACCCGCTGCCACACCGGCATCCTCTCCTTCATGCCCTGCTTCCTCATCTTCATATTCATTTTCAAGAGACATGGGATTCTGGGAATCATAAGCAGTGTTCAGCTGACTGTTCTTGCCAGGCAGATCCCTCTCACTTATGCTGAGTGCTCGGGCCACATGGTCGAATCTCTGTAATGCCATTGGTAGTGACAGACCATCTTGCATCTGCTCGTCTTCGTCAGGAAACAGGGCTTCAGCCTCTTCTTGAGATCTTTTCCTTGTTGTGCCATCTAGGGAAGGCACGGGTGTTGATAGCGCTTTACGACATAAGTCCCAGGAAAAAGATGGGGAAACGTTGCCTTCACACTCAATGAGACACACCTGTAAAAGACAAAGATAAGAGATTATTCTACCTCTGAAGTCAGTTTTGGGAGTTCATTTGTACAACAGGGTTGGGAGTTGAAACTGCATTAGAAATAGAACCCCATGACCTGGTACCCGTTACCAGTAGGCATGGCATTTACTATTAGTGCATCCAAATGATAAAATCTGATAACAAAATCTGGGACAAAATATCGATACACTGAATTATCACAATATTTCAAATGCCATGATCATATTGATATTTAAAAATGCAGTATCAATCTATTTTACTAATGAAATCTTGCAAAATTTCGTAATAGAACCATGAAATCTCTTTTGTTCTATCAGCAGCGGTCCAGCATGTAGAAAAGTGGCTGCTTTAGCACTGATATCTATGTGCATCTGCAGGTTCAGGTTAAACTTTACACACAGTGGAAAGTACAAGTTAAAATGTGTGTCCAGGTTTTCATAGACCACCCAGTTATTTGAGATTATAATGCACTGACTGAATTGTTTATTTCTTATGCACTAATATGTGTTTTCATATACTCATATACTACTTTGTTTTACTGTTTTACTAATTTCACATGAACTCGTGTACATTTACACTATTCCAGCTAAGCTGTGGTAATACTGTTTTCAAAAGCACTTTATTTTATTTGCACATCTATCGAGTTGAGTTTTCCCAAAATGAGATATTTATGTTCAGGGGGACGATTGTAAACAGTTTTATTATGAGATCCAAGTGGCAAAGAAACCTGTCCAAGTTTAAAGGTAGAGTTCAAAGTCGTCCCCCCCCGACTTTGGGGGGCAGGGTCCTTTCATACCCCGGTCTCCCGGGCGCTACTGGGGGAGGGGGGACAGTGGCTGCTTCACGCGCCAGTGGTTAAGGCTGGCTGCATTGCGGGGGATCTGCTGGCCTGGGGGATGCCTGGCCTGCTGCGTCCGGGGGTGGGGGATGGGGGTGGTGGTGGGGGGGGGACGTGTTGGGGGCTTGGAGCTCACGGCTCCTTCCCCGGCCTGAGCTACCACTCCAGGAGGCACGAGGGCATGGGCAAGAGAGAGGTGGGTATGTAAGAATAATGAATGAGAGTGTGAAAGAGGAAATGTGGGAGGGAGGAACTTGGGCTGGAAGAGGGAGGAGATGTGGGTAAGGGGTTGGAGGAAAGGGGGGATGGAGGAAGGAGGGCATGCTCGTGAGTGTCTAGTAGGGATGGTCATGAGGGGCTGAAGGAAGGAAGGGCGGGAGTGTGATAGGTCAGAGGGATGGGTGGGGCTGGACAAGTAAGGGGGACTGTATGGGGTATTGGGGGTATAGGGAGGTGGGGGCGTATGTGTGGGGGGGTAGGGAGGGGTTGGTGCAGCTATGTGGGGGGAGTGCATGTGTGTGTTAGAGGGTATGAGGAGGTGGGGGTAGGTGTGGACGGTAGAGGGAGGAGAGTGTTGGGGGTGGAGGGAGGAGTGAGTGTGGGTATGTAAGGTCGGAGAGCGGAGTGGGTGGGTGTATGTGTGTGTGTGGGGGGGTACACGGAGGTGTTGGGTAGGGCTGGGCGGTGTGGGCGGAGGTTCGTATCTCGGTGTTCGTGCCGGGCATCTTGGTGTCGGTGTGGTGCGGTGTGGCTGCGGGTTGGTTGGGGGCCGGGCGCTTTGGTGGGGGGTGCGGTTTTGTTTGTGGCTTCCGGGGCTTTTTGTGCGGGGCGGGCGCGGGGGGGATCTGTATCTTGTATGTGGTCGCTCTTGCGGTATTGATGTCTTGGGTGCCCGTGTCTCGATGCGGAGGCGGTGACGGTATATCTTTCAGCCCTAGTGTTGGGGTAGGTGTGTGGGGAGTGTGTGTGTGAGCGTGGTGGCGGGGTAGGGGGTGGTAGAGGTGGTGGCGCCCTGGTGTCAGGTGTGTGGGGCAGGGACGTTGGGGTGGGAGCTGGCCTGCCCTGGGGGGGCGTCGTCTGGGGGGGGTCCGGTCCTCCTGGGTTTCGGTTGGGCCGCCCGGGTCCGGGGGGGGGGTGGCTGCTCCTGGGCGCTTGGGCCCTGGGCCCGGCGCTGTCTCCGCTCCGGGGGACGCCCGGCGCCCGGTGGGGTCGGCAGCTGCTGGTCTTGGTCCGCTGGGGCCTGGGCCCCCAGACTGCAGGGGGCTCCGGCTGGGGCCGCCTTTTGCCGCCCTTCGGGGGATGCATGTCCGCTCTTTGGGGGGGGGTAGCTGGGATCTGGGCCTCTGGGTGGCTGCTGGGGGCCTGGGTCGTGAGCCTTGCGGGCTTCCCTCCTCCTTGCGGAGACGAGGCTGCATCTGCATGACTGTATCACCACGGAGCACCCTTTATTATGCATGTTGACACTGTAACACTACTTCCCATTGCGATGACTAGGTTGTACCTCTTCTCTACTTCCCATTGCGCTGACTAGGTTGTACCTCTTCTCTGCGTAGTTCTGCGTGTGTTTGTGTGTGTTTGTATGATTTTGTTTTCCAACAGAGACCTTGGTTGTTTAGGGATCGCGGTACAGATGTACCAGTGAACTGTGTAAGTGGATTCATGTTTTCTCTCCTCTCTCTCTTCCTCTTCCTTACTCCTTTCTCTCTGTTTCACTTTCTATCATTACCTCTGTTAACTTTCATTTCTCCCTTGTCAGGCCCAGCAGTATGAAATGGAATGGTGTAATAGACAAATGTTTAAATAAAGAAATAAAATGAATAAACATGATATCAAGTGGAGCCTTATGTTCATAAAGCTCCGCTTGGTAAAGCAAAACTGTTCAACAGAATAAAGCAATCAGATTTCCATTCTGCTTGCTTCGATGCTGGACAGGACAAGTAGAAAAAAAAAAAAAAAAAAAAGTCGTCCCCCCCCCCCCCCTGAAAATAAACAGACTTGTGCAAGTGAAATCCATCACAATCCGTGTCTGTTTATATCGGCAGCCATTGACAGAGCTACGCAAGGGCATGACGCTGTGTGGGAATAAGCTCATGATTGGAGCAGATGCCAGTCACTCGAACTCTCGAAAAAGAAAAAAAAAGAAAGAGAAAGAAAGAAAAACGGCGGATGCACCGAAGAAAAGGTAAGAGCTTTAGATAGTGCACATATAGGAAAACCAGGGTTTATACTGGTTTGGCTTTTACCTGCCTCTGAGCTCTGAGTGGGATGTTTGAAGCTGAATAGGCTGAAGAACGATGCGGGGCCATTAGCCCGAGAGGGAGGTGCGCTCAGTTTGAATATTGTTGTTTGCAAACAGAAAAGGTGGGGGGACTCTGGACTCTACTTTTAATTAATGGGACATGGGTAAATAGAACTTATTGATTTTGACTAATTTTGCTGTTTCAGTCTTCCGATGTTTGTACATAGGTACAACTTTTATTTCAAGCTGCAATTGCAATTTTTCTGAAGTGCCTAGAACATCGCAATATATTGTGGTATATCACAATATTAAAATATTGTATCGTATGGTGACCCATGTATCGTGATATGTATCGTATCATGAAGTCTTTGCCAATACCCACTTCTAAGAAATAGGAGTAACCACATAAATGTAAAAATCAGATCTGACGTGTCTACATGCACTTCTGAAATGCAATATTAAAAAAAACCCTGGTCTACATTTACTGGTCCATTTTCCAGAAGTACGTACATATTTAGTGACAAAACTTCCTGTTATTTTCAGAACATCTGCTCTTTGAGCATGGCTGCTAGTAATGTGCCATGCTCAGAAGAGCCAGCTCTCAGGGAGGATGTTTATGATTATAGGGCTTCTCATTAAAACACTGAATCCAAAAAAGGTTTTTAACAGCCAAACTTACCATCACTAATATGCCTGCAGCTGTATACATTAAGGACTAATAAGCCTGCTATATGGACAACACATTAATGTTTCACTTTAATTATACTCTGACTTCCCACTGCTCCACCATTTGTTTTTTTCTTTTGTCAGGCGTCAAACTCTGGTCCTTGAGAGCCGTATACTGCAGGTTTTTGCTTTTTCCCTTGCTTCAGAAGTTCTGACTGAAATAAATGGGTCATTGAGAAGAAGTTGACATAAAGCTGTTGGATCCAATTGATTGGAATCAGAAGTGATAGAGCAGGAAAACAACAAAAACCTGCAGAACAGCGGTCCTCAAGGACCAGAGTTTGATACTCCTGCTGGATTTTTTCTGTCTTTGTAACAGAAGACAATAAAGGTGTCATTACCTGGAAATTCCACTTTTTCATGTTAAAACATGTGTTGGAATAGGACCTCAGTTAAAATGTGGCGCAGAATATCCATATAATGTGGGTGAATGGGGTAGCAGGAGTGGGCCTCTATATAAGGCATTATCTGCAGCACAACTCCTTGATTTCACCAATACTTTAAGGCGAATGAACGGGTATCATTGTCCTGTAAGTTCAGAGTTAGCTTGGTGTTCTCTGGGTAGCTGTTTCTCCTTCAGCTGGGGTACGACATGTGGAAAAAGCACCCAATAACTAACAGAAAGCTAAATCTGAACTCACAGGACAATAGTGCTCATTTGTCTTTAAGTATTGGTGTAATTAAGGGGTTGTGCTGCAGATAATGCCTTATATAGAGGCCCTCTCCCGCTGCCCCCTTCACTTGTATTATATGATTGGATATACGCTGACAGCGAGAAATGTAATTATCATCCGAAGGAATCAGAGTGACACAGAAATGTTCCCAGTAATAAACGCACATTTAAATTCCTAGAAATGAGGTCCAGTGTGAAAAACAAGGAAAGTTATCCTTTAAGTTTGCATACAGTACATGCTTAGCATGGGGCAACTCAAAGCATCTAAAGTTGCCCAAAGTCTTGAAATCATGACCAGGATAGTCTGCTAGACTCAGTCCAATTGGGGACTCGGCTCAGTTGATGGGTGGGGGTGGTCTCCCAGACCGAGATCGCGTTCACACTACACTTTAGCCAAACGAGCCAGAGTCTCATCCCTGAGCTGCCACTTCTTCCAAGCATGTCACATATGCTTATATAATGGTGAACTTTTTGGGGTTTTTTTGTTCTGTTTTGGGGGGTTTTCTCACGTTTGACCATGAGCCATTTCTAAAGAAGTCCTACATGCCTGTTTGTTTTGGTAGCGTTTACTTACAATGCCCAACGTTTATAAAATAAACCACAATATTAACCCACAATGCCATGCTGGACCAAATGCAGTGTGGTAGTTGTAGTCCATTTCCTGGATTTGGTCCGCCCACAATCGCACCAAGACCTGCGTTTGTGGGCGGATCGAGACGGCTTGTTTGGTCCAAATCAGAGTCTGTTGGTGCATTTACAATACCCCCAATAGAAGTGGACATTTCAAACAAACGGACTCTGATTCAAATTAAAAAGGCTGGTGTGAATGTGCCCTAAGTTAAAGGTTGAATATGGAATACGGACAGAACAGCGACATCACGTGTGTCTAGGTTGTAGTTGCAACGGCAGAAAAACAACTCCAGCCGCTGGGGTGCCAGGCTCACTGCCGATACGCAAGTGACCAACAGTCTGCAGCATGTTTAACAAGTAACACAGAGAAGTTTATAACGCCTGCCTTGCACCGCTTTTTCCCCCCCGGAAGCCGTTCTTGTGTTTTTCCCCGGGAGTTTTTTTGGGGTCTTTTGGTTCTCCCTATTTTTCCCTTTTTTTTTTCCCCAGTCCCCCCCCCAAAAAATTTTTCCTCGCTCCCACTCTTCCTCCCTCTCCTTTTCCCCTCCTTTCAATTTTTTTTTCCCCGATTTTTGGCCCTATTCTTTTTGTTTTAGATAAAAAATTCCCTTTTTCCCCAAATTTTTTTTTTTTTTTTTTTTTGATTTTTTTTTTTTTTTTTTCTTTTTTTTTTCCCCCCAACCCTGTTTTTTTTTAAAAAATTTTTTAATAAAATTTCTTCCTTATCTATTTCAACATGACCAAAAGAGACTGATCAAATTGGTAGCTTGTTTATTAACTATATAGCCTAATGTAAAGAGGTTAAATCATCTACTTCCTGCTGGTGGTTGAATGGGCTGTTGTTAGACAATAGTCTTCAAATTGTTCAATTCACAAAGCTTGGATTAGATCCCTTTGAATGACCTATGTGCCTACCATTAAAACAGTTAATGTTTTAAGCTATCTGCTCTTAAATGTCTTCTAGTGTGCTGCCTGCGAAAATGTCTAAGGCAGCCAGAGAGAAAACAACCACCGGGCACCGAGAGGCCAAACACACATCTGTCCCCAGGAATCAATTAGCCACAACAAATTAAAACTTAAATGCCAAAAGGGTAATTTGTTGAGTCAGTCAGGGAGATGTTTAAAGGACAGGATGTATACAACAAGGTGGGGTGAGGGGTTTCCATTTATTTCATCACCAAGTGAGCCCTGATGGAGACACTGTGTTTTACGTTGTTTTATGTCCAGTTGTCCACAGAAGAATTTGAACTGAAGTGATAAATAATCTCTGGTTGTCACATCTGTTACTAATGCAGCCCTCCTTTAATCTGACATTCTGACTGTGTGTGTTTGCGTGTATGCGTAAGCCTCACCATGGTGTTGAAACTGAGGAGTTTGGGCAGGACTTTGCTGCAGGACACACAGTCTGCCTGGCAGTCACTGTGTCCAGGATCACACAGACAGAGAAGCAGCAGAGCCAACACGGTCTTCATGGTCCCTCCGTCTGCTGCACAACACAGAGGAGAAAATAAGCATGTTCAGTCCAACAACCTCATACATGATCTCAGACTCTCCTTCCTGCCAGTAAAGTAGCATTTGGCATTAGATTTCAGCTGTCAAAACACTAAACGTTTGCCTAAGTTACAAGAATTATGAGACAGAGACATTAATTCAGAAGTCTTGACATCTTCAGATCTTTTGTCATGAATGTGAAGTACTTTGTAATCTGTATTGTTTCTCATGGTGCGTTCCAGTTGTCTCGGGATTCCGAGCAGACGCGAGTTGGTGACGTCATTACCAGGTATTTTGCGTTCCAGTTGCACCAATTTGGGAAAAGATAGAAATCTCCAAAACAGCCTATTAGTGAGCTAGAACAGCTAAAAAATTACACATTTCTATCAAGAAAAATAACATAGACATTATAACACAGTTACCATGATAACAACAGCTAGTTTTAGTGTATGTGTTTAATAAACAACACATAATCACGCTGCGTTTAAAAAAAAAAAGACCGCCGTGAGACAGTAAAATTCAATAACAATTCGGTGCTGTTTACACTTGGAAATTATGATCAAAAAATCTCTTATATAGAAGTTTAATAAACACAACAATGGTACTGGACGCCGCCATCTTTAAATCTTCAATCTCGGGGTCCTCTGCAAATTACGAGCTTGTATCCCGGAAAAATGAGTTCATCACGTCAGTTCCTCGGAAAATTACCTTTGAAAAACGAGTTCCAGGACAACTGGAATGCACAATTAATACACATTCAGCTACATTTTTTATGGTCCAAATTAAATTTGTTAAAAGGGCGCAAAAAAGTAAAGCAAAGGTGTATTAAATTTGCATTGATATGATGTTATTTACTAACCACTAAATTGGTCCCAAAATGAATCCAAACACCACATGGGCTATAAAGTTGTGAAGTTGTACATCTATCAGTACACAACTTTAAAGGTGCTGGATGAAGAGTGTTTGGCAGAATAACTAATCTTCAGGGAAAATAAAAAGTAAAGATGCTTAAGTATTTGTGAAGACACATTTGCTGTGAGTGTTGAGCCATGTCTCACCATGTCTCACATCATACTGCAGTGGTACAGTATGATGAGGCTTCAGAAAATTGAGACAGCACGCAAATATTTTTCACAACTCCACTTTTAAGCGTGTGATGACATCTGGTGGCTCAAATTTGGAATTGCAACCAACTCCACCCCCCCCCCCACCCCCACCCCAAAAAGAGGAGAAAATCTTATCGATAACATAACACTTCTATTTTGGTGTTTTTCTTTATTTCCATTTAATGTTTTATGCCAATAAATTTACCTGAACTTAACATTTATGCAACAAGCTTTTACTAACAGTAAAATACTGTCAATAATGTGAAATTATCTAATTGGATTAACCTTGTAGCATTCCCTGAAATAGTTGGACATTTTGAATTTCAAGCACAGAGAAGTGTGTTATTGTGATACAGGAGTACATTACCCACCTTAAAATGTGGTTACTTTTTCCTAGAATAATAACATTCCTACAGTAAATGCTCAGTGATAAATGTTTCTTTGCATTTGTATGTTGAAAGTCTGTCTCAGGGATGTAGCCTGATCTTTGGTGATTGGTTGGTGGAGAAAACCCCATGTAGTATAATTGTATCATGAAGTGGCTTAAGAAGACATTTTATGAAGAGACCAAATATGATTTTTTGCCCAATAGTAAAAAAAAAAGGTGAAAAGTCAAATATTACACTGGTTTGATCCTACTTCTGGTCTCAATGTGGAGCTTTACAAACTACAGAGAAAAACACCTGTGTTTTTATTTATGCAACTTACCTTAACAGCTTTTTCATGCTGCTATTGTTCAATGTTCAAAATGAAAGTGAAACCAATGACTGCCTTTCTTCACCTTTCATGCTTCTTTATATTATTTATATATTTTTCATTTCTTTGGGAGTTTAGATAGCACTAATTAAAAGCTAAATGAGCTGCTTCCCCAAACAGTCTCTATTTCTTTCAATTGATCCTTTTTTTGTTGGTTTTACTGTACATAGTAAAGTTTAGATATCCATCTGCAAAATATATCAAAACATTCCCTGAAGTTTTTTTAAAGCCAGAATTGGTAATCCAGCTCAGAAACACTTTTTGTTATACTGGGTGAAATGGTTCTTCCATCCTGACAGTAGTTAATACATCATGTATTCATAAAAAGGAAGGGGAAAAGTCAGACCTCTGTAAGGGCTGCAGTTCTGTAAAAACTCTGACCCCTGCCATTCGCACCGAAAGGCAGGATTAGGAATCGCAATTATAAAAAGAACAAATCAATGCCTTTATGTCTCGTCTCTGTCCCACCCTCTCTCCGTCCCCCACGTGACCCCCTGTGCGCTGCGCACTGTAAACAAATATAGCTAACGGACTGCTAACTGCTGCTGCGCCAAAAAAACAAAACAAAACAAAAAAACAGATAAGGACTAAGTCTCGGAGGTGTTGATGTTTGCAGTGTGGACTTTTTACGCTGCAGAAGGAGTTGGAGGTGCGTGGATTAAAGTTTTTAGAAACATGGTTTGTCAGCAGTTTACTATCAAGCTAACGAGCTATCTCGGCTGTTATCGTTAACCTGCTCGTAATACCTCGGCACACGTCCCCGCACTCTGAAGGTGTGGTTTCAGGTGGTGAGTTTTTTTAAACTCTCACTTGCTCAAACCGTTTTTCCAACATTGCCAACCCTAGCTTTGAATAGTTGAATTCACTGGCAAGTACATGCAAACACTAACAAATAATCAAACTAATGGTATTGCTGGAGCTCTTTCATGCTTTTTCTTTTTGTCTGTAGGCATTGTGGTACTAAAAAGGATTCCTCAAGTAACTTGAATGACTCTTTCACAAAAAAAAAAAAAATGGCCATAACACAAATTACTAAGAGTAATCTTTGTGTTATCCACAAAACTGATTTTCTCTCCGTTCACTGTTTCACACCAGTAATGACGACACATGACATGCATGCATTTGAATTGATGGCAAACGGAGGAAGCTGAAATAAACAAGGAAAAAAGTCAGAGAAAAAGGCAAAAAAAAGAATCCGTCCAGACAGTAAAAGTCAGTTCAATGTTGATTCTGGTCTTATTTCTTGCTCTGTTTCTTTCTCTTTCATTTCCTCTCTTCCTCCAAAAATGTGCTCTTTGGTTTCTTTGCTGGATCAGTCATAGTCCGTGTTCAAAACCGCTATTGTATTGATATCCAGTTGCTAGCACAATTTGGTGCCTTAAAGCAAAATGCATGATGCTTCAGGAACAAAAAACAAATGTGAGTATGCAATCAAAACAAGTCAGAATGAGAGTATTACACCCAATCCCAAAGTTCCCCCTACTGACTGCTTACTAGCCCTCACCCGCTACACCCTCAAATTGAAGCTACAAGGGAAAGAGCTTTGTGATCTTCCCAAGGAATTGGGACACCAGTTGCTGCATTTATGTTTGGGCATGTTGCACATACGTCTCACCATAACAGCACTAAGGATGGGCGATACAAAAACTTTCCCTGTCAATACAATACCAGTAGTTTGCGGTACTTTTTCATCTATACCAATACTTTTTGTCCCTGAAGAGAAAATCACATGATTGTACAGTTTGGTTTAACATCTTGAATGCAAGGGCAATATTAGATATACATTCTCGGTTTAAAAGTTTGGGATCACTTTAATGGGAAAGTCTACCTCAAATTGATAATTTCACAGTATTTATTCAAATAAAAAGGAAACAAACAAAAAAAAAATCACTAAATTATAATTTCTAAATTATACATTTTTGAGTTGTGGTTGAAAAGAATAATAAAAAAAAAACTTTCTCAGACAAATTAGAGCACTTTGCTCATGAACAGTGGACCAGAAGTAGAAGTGTTATCGGACATTACAGAAATCAATTGATTGCAGTGATTGCCTTAAAGTGTTGTTCAACAAAATTTCCATTTAGAAGCCCAATTATGCTTGATTTATTCTTTGTCTTTAATATTTCTTTTGAAAAACAATCCAAAATATTGGATCACTGCCTTGTTGGATTTAATGGGAAAATGATCCCAAACTTTTGACCGGTAGTAAAACTTGAGAACAGAAGTAATGCTTTTAAACCAATAATAAATTGTATTGAATGAATTGAACAAAACTAAGGTTAAAAACTTCTTTCAATGATAAAATAACTTAAATACAGGTTAAGATTATTTGCATTTATTCAGTGGAAAATGTTCAAATATAAAATGTGATAGTAATATTAAAAATTTACCAAAATAGTGTGCAATAACCTGCATTAAAGTGATGAAAGATACCAAAACATCATCATCATAGAAGTTAGAATCTGGCTGCTTTCACATCATGTCATTGTCTAAAACTCTCAGATTGTCTGTTTTGTATCTGTACAGTGGTAATGCGATACCCAAAAAAGTATTGATTCTGATAATTTGTCTGGCTGGTATCGAAGTATCAGCTCCAGGGTATCGATATGCCCATCCCTAAAAAGCACACCCAGCAGCAACATGAAGTAGCGTAGCGTAATGAAATGAAATGAAATGAAATGAAATGAATGAAAATGAAATGAAATGAAATGAAATGAAATGAAAAATACTTTATTCATCCCCGAAGGGAAATTCAGTATTGTAAAAGCTCACTTTTTTTTTTTTTTTTTTTTTTTTTTTTTAAATAAACAAAAAGTCAGTTAGTCTTGTTCTTTAGGGTGATGGTTGCTGGCAGGAATGAATTCCTGTATCTCTCCGTCCTACAGCGAACTTGACGCAGCCTCCCACTGAACACACTCTGTTGATTCTTCACCGTGTTGTGGAGAGGATGGGAAGTGTCCTCCATCATCATAATGGGTTACGATCTTTTTTTATTCTTTAAGGCCTATATCGGCGTTAACCAATTTTTAACCGATCAGCCTGCTGTTTCTAAAGTCTTTAAAAAAACCTCCTTCTTCCTCTTCTTCAAAAACTTCAAAAACTTCAAAGACTTTAAAACTTCTAAAGACTAGAGGTGGGAAAAATATCGATTCACTGAAACATTGCGATATTTTCATATGCTGATATATTAACATTTCAAAACGGGGTATCGATCTATTTTACCAATGAAATCTCGCTAAATTTCATCATTCTGTTGTAAAATCTTGTGAGAATTCACGAAAATTTTGCAACATTTTCATATGCTGATATCATTGACATTTAAAAACGTGGGATCGATCTATTTTACTGACAAAATCTCACAATATTTCATCGTTCTGTTACGAAATAACAATAGACTGATGCATTTTTAAATACTGATTTGATATCGGCATATGAAAATATTGCGATATTTCAGGGTATCGATATTTTTTCCCACTCCTATTTTTCCAAATGTTGGAAACAGATAACAAAACTGATATTTGCAATGACTGCTTATTTTTTTCAGCTTTAATATTGGTATCGATATCGGTTATCAGCCACATAAGTTTTAAAATATCGGCATATCGGATATTGGCCAAAATTCCAATATCGTGCATCCCTAGTTTTTCATTAAGCCTAATTTGTGATCCAGTCTATATTTTTTGAGCGTGGCTTCGCCTTGTCTCTGGCTTTATCCAATTACAAGTTTTATATTCTGAACATCCTGAGATAAACAAGATGAGCAACAAAACACAGTCATTCTCACAGGTGGTGAGAATCTGTGACAGTAAGTTGGAGCAAGCATGTGCTTGTTTGCTTCTTGGTGTTGACTTTCTGAAGTTTAACAAAGACAGACCTCTTTGTTTTATCAGTTTTTTTTTTTTTAAAAATAACCAAAGCAATGTCTGGAGAAACAAAGTCTCAAAACAAAATCAAATTTACCTCATCCTTATGTCAGGATGATGTTTAAAACACACTAAAGCATGACTGCTTCCTGCTTTCATCTGATACTCAAGTTTTATTTTACTATATTTCTAATAGATGTTTGTGTTAGAGAAAATTTTTCCTTAAAAACTATTTTACATTCAAATGGATAAATGGTTTTTTATTTTCTTTGCTTGGAACAATCAATAGAATATCAAATTTCCTACATAATTGTTTGCTGTTGCACCACCGCAGTGCAGAAACTGTAGGCAACCTAGCTCGTATAACTCAAATTTTAGGGTTGTTTTTTTTTAACTCCCTGAATGCAAATGCAACAGAATGAGGGAAATCGTCTGTGTTGGCGATGTT
Source organism: Atherinomorus stipes (assembly GCA_023101725.1). NCBI lineage: Eukaryota > Metazoa > Chordata > Actinopteri > Atheriniformes > Atherinidae > Atherinomorus > Atherinomorus stipes. Next base: position 80,790 of record JALJCO010003385.1, on the reverse strand, counting down.
AGTGGGGCAATGTTTGTCACCAGTCTCAATAACCCTCAGAAAAAGCTTCAAACTGGTCTAGTCTGAAAGCAGTGATAATATACAGATAAGTCAGTGGTCTGATAAGTGATTCTAAGTAAGTAAGTCATCTTGTAGAGAGTAGACACAGAGGAAAAAAAATAAAATAAAATGACTGACGTGAAAGGAAAAAGAACAGGATGTAAGACACTGATTAAATGACAGAAAGCAGAGCAAATATAAAAAGTGATAAGGAGGGGAAATAAAATGTTTGACCTTATTCTTTTCGAAGCAGCCCAGTCTGGTGAGTCTGACGTCAGAAACACAGCCAGAGTTTTCATCTCATTAAACAAACTCGTTAACTCTCTTAATTGATGCCTCAATTAATGCCCCTGGCAAAAATCTGAGTCATTGTTTCTTACAACACACACACACACACGCATAAACTCCAATTGGCATACACATACCATGCACAACACTCACACTTAATGCTTAAATAGCAAACATGGCTCTAAATATGTAATTTTACATGTACTGGGTGGATGTCAATCTCTCTCAGCTTTAAAACTGTTGTGGAATAAAGTCAAATTAATTTCTCCTCTGTAAAAAGCTTCCATAAGGTCTTAGAAGTTCAGACTTTATTAAGACTAATTGAAAACCGATAAAAATGTAATTGCTCTGCTGTTCATTCTTAATCTTTAACTACCCATAAAGCAGACGCCCTCCAAAATTAATCAGGTTCTCGTGTGAAAACAATAAGTCTGCCCTAATTTTTCTTTTGTCTGATAAGAAAGAGAGGTTTTAGCGTCAGAGGAAAAAAAAACAAAACAGGTTTAGGCAGGAATACAAATGTAAGACACAAGTCTCAGTGGACTCAGGCAAACAGGGTGGGTGTGATCTCTCGTCGCCGATGTGACTTGGCACTAAAAATAATAATAAGAGCTTTCGCATCTTTATGTCTTTTCTTCCCTCATGTGACACCAGAAAGCCGATGAAGTAACAATTTGTGTGTTTATGAAGTGAATTATTGGTTGAAACCAGTAATCCTTTATTTTGTTGCAGTTTTAATCAAATTCAACAATGATGTTTTACTTCATATCAATATCCTTAACTTTTCATAAGAGTTAAGGATATTTGGCTTTTTGTATGATGTCAGAATGAACCTAAAATCCACGACAACCTTTCCAGGTGAACTGAATTAAACTTTCTCTAAACTTTTCAGAGCACATGTACATTGTTCGATGGTTAAATATTAATTCTGCATCATTCTGTTTTCCAAAAACTGAAAGTTGAATATCTCTAACTTTTTGTGACAAGTGTATTTGTGTTCATATTCATGAAACAAATAGAAGAAATTCTTCCCCCATGTTGTAAAATCATGATCAGCTACAGTAGTTTGTGATTGTGTGATACACACTAAAAACTCCTGGGTCAAAGATAACCCTTAATGGGTTAATTTTGACCCTTATTTTGACCACTGCTGGGTTAAAAAGGGACCAAATACAGTCATTTCTGGGTTACTTTGATCCAGAAAACTGTTGTTTTGTTTTGTTGTTTTTACTCAACTTTTCAGGTTGAATATTTGACTCAGAAGTTGGGTTATAATGACTTCAATGTTGAGTTATTTTAAAGGTGCATTGCACAAGTATAAATGTTAAATTCTATTCTTTTCTTTCCTCCACATGCTCTGACAATTGCCAGATGTGTAAATTAACTGATCTTTCTTCACTGCGGTGGTCTCTAATACTGTCTCTGAATGCTAAATGCGAGAAATTCGGGTACGAAGCCTCAAGGGGGCGCTTGTGGGGGAGACGAGCTGCGCGTTCTCATTCGTCTGGCTGTGCCGGTGTGGTATTTTCCACCCCCGCAGGTCATGTTGAGCATCCTGCTAAAAGATGGAGAGCAGGTGCCTCTCAAACCCCAACTCAGACTCCAGTAAGACAAAGAAGAAAAGTTTTGTGAGACGAAGAGAACCAAACTGGAGTCTGACCGGTCCCCACGGCAGGGGGGCTTTTTTCGGCACACCGGCACCCGAGTAAGACTCCGATCCGTCTGGGAATAAAACGGGACCCACAGTTGGATTTTTTCTTACTAACAATGTGATGTATGATGGAAATAAGGATGCATAATATTGTAATTCTAAGTTTTTAGCATGTAAATGCGGCAATATGACACCCAACTACTGTTCCCAGGGAAGAGACACACTGTAGCCACTTGTTAAATTTAGTTGATGCGATAATTTTAAAAGGTATTCATGGTTTCAGCCTGTGAATTTAGATATTTGAACTACAAGCCAGCGTTAGCCTGTTGTTACCATTAGCATACAGTCAATCAGTTTACGCAACGATCAAACCGTAAACAATTTGCAGATTTATAACTATTACTTCAGCAGACATCGTGTCTAACTCTGGGCTCAGACTGGGTGTAATGTGGGTTAAACTAAAGACCAACGTAGTCAAAGCAGCTCATATGTGTGCACAACATTAGCGTCCCTTCCACTTGTGGCCAGAGGGGGTGAACTTTTGGAAAAAAGCTGGAACTTGCGCTGTACTCCTTTGACCCAGAAATTGGGTCAACAACCTCACAACCCAAATGTGTGGGTTGAAATAACACAGAAATTAGTTGGTCCCTTTTTTTGCCAGCAGTTTGACCCAGGAATTTTTAGTGTGTAGTTTTGCAAACTTCTGAGAAAGTGTTATTGTGTTTTTGTTATTATACACTTATAGATAAAATCTAATCCAGTGGTTCTCAACCTTATTTCAACAAAGATTGCCTTTGAGATATATGTTCAACCAAGTACAGAACCTCCTCTCTAACATAAAGTGTTTTTGGAAAATCCCCTTGCAATGAATTTCATTGCAAGGGGTTTTATTAGTGCTAACGGCCCGTGCTTATTGATTAAATGATTATTTGTCAATCAAACTCGACTGCTGTTTGTCCCCCTCCCACCCTTTCCGCGGGCGCATACGCATGCTTGCAACTCTCCATGAGCTTTTCCGAAATGTAGTTCCTCTGCTGATCACTGGGAAGTTAACAAGCTAGTCACTTGGCTGTTCCCGGTAATGTACGCCTACAACCATCAGCATACACGCTCCTGTGCTCTGGAGGCGTGGCTTTTTTAGTGTTCTCTTTTGAGCTAAACAAATTGAAGACAAAGATAAGCCAGGACATAAAATGAATCTTTTCAGTTGGATTTCTACAGCCCTACAACCATGACTCCATTGTTTGTGTTTTAAGATAACAGTGATTGACGGGTGATAGTTTCAGACTATTTCATCATCCGAAGTTTGAATTCAATTTGTGAATGTACACTTACATTTAGTGAAATCTTTACTAGATGACTTTTGTTGAAGGTTTTTTTTTTTTTGGTGGGGGGGGGGGGGGGCAGTTGAGAAACAGTGATGTAATCACCATGTTCAAGTAGGCCTAGATATCTATCTGAATTTGCCCTTTGAACCAAATTTAGCCTAATTCTAGCTTGCATTAACTCTACAGATATCATGAAGCATTTGGATAGGTTGGTCCTTGAAAAATACATGTATCACTTTCAACTCTGCTGTTCATGTGAACGTTTTAATCCACTGCTGTTTGAACACAGTGCTCCACGTTTCATGTTTAGCATCAAAACAATATGCTCTAAAAACTGCACTCATACTTTAATGTTATCAAACTATCTTAAGAATCATGCGAATTAATAAACAGCAAGCCTTAAATTGTTAAGTACATATATATATATATATATAGATTCAGATCATCCAAGATAGAGTTTTACATAACTACCGCACATAGTTAGGCCATTTATAGAGAGATAGACACACCTGGATTTATCAGTGTGTCCGATAATGAAATACAGGAAGCAAAGGTGCTTCAGGAAGTAGTGGAACCGTGCATATAGCCCATTGGCTTGAATAGTTTTCTTACTTGTATGTGATGAAATGAAAGGTAAAGAACAATTATGCTGATTGGCATCACTTTAACTGTATCTTATGTGAAAATAGTGCAAAGTAAATAAAACAACATTAATTTATTCATTAATTAATTATTTTTCTGATAGAATTAGCCCAAAAAGAAGCAAAAGTTTTTGCAGTGTTTCCTCAATGGAACATGAACATTTTAGTGCCGTGGGCTTGGGCGCGGAGGACCGGGGTTCGATTCCCCGACACGAAGCCTGGGTGAACCACTGTGGACCCCTGAGCAAGGTCCTCAACCCCCCACCAACTGCTCCCCGAGCGCTTTAAGTAGCAGCCCACTGCTCTCTGATACTCACAGTACAGAGATGGGTGAAATGCAGAGCCCTAATTTCCCCTCGGGGATCTTACCAGTATATCAAAAGAATGTTATTTCATTCAATAGTGTTGAGTTTCAGTCAGTCAGTCATTTTCTGTACCGCTTATCCAGTTCAGGGTCACGGGGGTTGCTGGAGCATATCCCAGCTATTATCAGGCAAGAGGCGGGGTACACCCTGGACAGGTTGCCAGTCTGTCGCAGACAGACAACCATTCACGCTCACATTCATTCCTAGGGGCAATTTGGAGGGACCAATTAACCTAACATGCATGTCTTTGGACTGTGGGAGGAAGCCAGAGTACCCGGAGTGAACCCACGCATACACGGGGACAACATGCAAACTCCACACAGGAAGGCCACTGTTGGAATTGTTCAAACCCCTCCCCAGCTGGGAATTGAACTAGCAACCTTCTTACTGTGAGGCTGCGGTGCTAACCACCACACCTTCGTGCAGAGTTTCAAATAAATTTAAAAAAAAAAATCACTTTCTATAGTCAGCAAGAGTCATCAATTGCTCAAGGATGGCAGTGGCCTCTCTGGAGGGACAAAGCACCCCAGATAGCAAAAAATGTTTGCCCAAATTTGGCCTTGACATACAGCATTGACCAAATGTAAATATGGCTGCCAAAACTACAAGGAGCTTGCCAATAAAGACACATATTATTAGGACCACTTCTGCCCCACAAAATATTTGCCCAGAGGTGGACACCCCTGGTCCAGAAAGCAAAAATCCTGTCCTGCAGTTGTTCCAACCAATCACTAAACCAGCTGAATTTAATTAGCGCTCCTCTGCAGGTAGATGAGCTCCTTAATAAAATCACCTGTTGTAAATGTGCAGGTCCAAAAACATGGCAGGATTTTTACTTTATGGCATCTGGATTGACATCAGATGACATCTTGACTACATGTGGCCCAGGAGACATAATCCAAGCCAGGCTAGCAACTGAGATCTGGGCCACTTTTGGCCCACAAAATGCTTGTCTGTGCCATAACTTAGTCTTCAATGCCAAATTTGGCCCAAATATCTGGAAACCCACAACAAAATCTCCCCAACGACACGAAGAACATGTAAAAAGTCTGCGGTACTGACCCATCCTTCAAACTCCCAACTCTGTATCTTATCAAGCATCGCTGGGCCTAACCAATAGAGACAGCTCGTAGGACCCAGAGCACGTGGCTCTGATATCTCAGTATGTGACTGAGATGTCAAGATTCCCTCAGAAATCTTGTATCTACTCTGAAAGGTCAGAGCTTTGCTGGCAGCATAAAGGAGACATGTTAGACAGGTAGTTTAAATGTTAAGACTAATTAGTGCAGGCAGTTCCGTAGCTTTTATTCTTTAAAAAATAAATAAATTCTATTTTATCTATAAATTAAGTCAGGACTGCAATCAAAGTCGTGACTTTTATGACACAATTTATATAGTCCTGACTCGTGATATATATTAACGATGTTTCAACGTAGATGAAGGCATTACTAGTCTATTTTTCCATCCTCTTGTCTATAAAGTATTGTCTGATATTTACTGCAGTCTTGTGTTATTGTCTGCCAGGTTCTCTCAATTATTCTACTTTAAATGTACAGATTAAGTGCTGAATAAAACAGTTCATCAAGTCATTAATGTTAGAGTGCAGTAAGACACTGCTGATGTTAATTATACTTGAGAGTAATGAGTAAGATCATCTTACAGGTGAAAAAAGAACCTGTCTGTTTGGTATAAAACCAATAGTAACCATATGGAAGATTAAGCACACCATAACACTTACTTTTGCATAAAAAGAGATGTGGGAACCATGGGGTTGAATCCATTGTCTTTGAAACAATGCTAAAGCTAAAGCTGCTGAACTTAAAATGAACCATTTTGGTCCCATTTGTGGTTTCCTCATCCAATAATACAACACACTCAGTGCTCAGCCCTGAGAAACTCAAACTGTCTCACAGTGTTATCAACAGCGTCAGCCATGTTTTTCTCCATTATTGGCATTTTTTCATCAAGAATAGGAAATATGAAATAAATTACTCCCAGCCCAAAGCTCGACTTAAAGCCGGATTATCCACACGTGGCTGAGCAGCGAATCAGTGTGTTCTGGAGAGTGTTTTCATTTTTTGCAAAAGCACGACACTGTCAAATTTACATCAGTGCACCATAATGTTTCCTCTGCTCTGAGTCTGCTGTGTTTTCTCTCTAATGTCCAACATCCTGCAGTGGCGCTACAAGTTTCTAATTGATTTAGTGAGTTTTGAAAGACTGTCTTTTTATGCTATAGTAATCATAACATTACATTTTCTGTCCATATTTAGTCTGTTCTATGGTTATGACCGAACGTCATAGTTTTAAAGGAACATTAGTGGAAATGGTAAAATTTTAAAGGTGCAGCATGTAAAAAAAATCAAGGGTTATTAACAGAAAGATTTAATGTTTGTAAATGGTGTTTTAATTAAACTTGAACAATTTAATCACTATATTCTATTTATCTGTTTATATCTACTTGTCATGGGTCCACATGCATGGCAGCTGCCATTTTTTCTACAGTACAGCATCCTGAAATGGACAAACATATTTGTGTGTGAAGTGAGAACTCTCTGAAGTTCAAAACTAGGAGAGGCTTTGTTTCGTAGATGCTAGAGAACCATTTTGGACAAGTAACACCTCAAAAGAACCATAGAAGAAGACACTACACATGTACACAATGTTAAAATAGCTACCTGTAGCATAGTTATTGCTGCATCTGAGACCACTGGATCCACTCACAGATGAAAACATATTCATGTCTGGAAGACTTTTGGTGTCTGATTCACCAGATGATTCCAGGTGTTCTGAATGTGATGAGTTTCATCATTTTCTCCAGGAGCTGCGCTGGAGGGGCGCCTTCCGCCATCTGATCCGGCCCAGTTTAACAACCCGCTGTCCTGATGCGGAGCAGCATTATAAACATATTACATCCCATCGGCACAGCAGGTCATCAAACCACTGTTCAGAAACCGGGACCGGACACAGATCACAATTTATCCTCCTCTGTCTTCAGAGAGAGAGGAGATTCCCCTGGTTCTTCTGGGTGTTTCCCCTCCTGTCAGAAAATGTGTGTCTGTGTCATGACTCGCTCTGACTGGTCGACGCCCCGCGTCAGGACGCCAAAGTTCAGATTTTCCAACTCCAGTGTCTGATGCAAGCTCGTCAAAAGCTCAAAATCTCAAAACTTGCCGCGCCCGACGCGCGAAACACGCCACAAGAAAGCCCGACACGCGTCGGCCATTGACTTTGCATGTAAACCTGACGCCAAAATCACGTTTGGTCTGAACACACCGTTAGACACTGTACCTTGAAAGTAGAGCCCGACCGATATATGGGCCGGCTGATCCTCCCCCTCCCTTCACAGAGAGCGGTGCTTTCTCTGCACCCCCCTCCCCCGCGGACACACACGCAGGCAGACAGGCAGAGGAGAAGCAGAGAAGCCGACGGACTTTAGCTTACTTCTGGTAAGCTAGGACTTTGTATAACTATATAGCTCTACACTTTAGTGCCCCATGAACAAACGTCCTTGTGGAAACACGCTGTTAGAGCGCATTAAGGAGAGCAGGCCAGTTTTATATGCGCTAGTTGAAGCGAGCATTTTAGCATTTTAACTGTGCAAGTTGCTTCTTTGTGAAATAAACAAAGATGCAGCTGCTAACCACATCTCTAATGTTAGACTGTTATACAGCAGTAAACGCTGTGTAAAGCCTGAGATACACTTTGCAATTTTTTCAATCGTTGCTCGCAGCTCCAACTCAAATTGTGCGAATTAGTCGCAGAGTTAGTATAGGCTACTGCATGACGCACCACACACGATTCACTTCCAACTGTTCACTTCCATCTCCACTGTTACATACCCAGCCATCACCGCGTCTCAAGACATCTTAAGATGTCTAGATAAGCAGAATCAAGACGTCTCAAGACATTTCTGCACACCAAGACGTCTTAAGACAAAAATCTGAAGACATGCACTCATGTCTTAAGACATGCAAGGGCAGAACATGGGATGGTCTCAGACAGAATTTTGTGTCTTGAAGACATTGAGTGTCTTGAGACATCTTAAGACATCTTGAGACGTCTTAAGACGTCTTCGTATTTCCAAGACATCTTGAGACGTCTTAAGACATCTCAAGACATCTTAAGACCCATGTCTATAGACGCGTCTTATAATCGTCTCAAGATGTCTCAACAGATGTGTCTTAAGACACATCTTAAGACGTCTTGAGACGCGGTGATGGCTGGGTATGTATCTAATATAAGATTATTATATTGTGTCCCTCTACACTTCATGCCATGCAGGTTTTACTGGGGCTCATAAATTCAGAAGTTAAATTTTTCATTAAACTAATTAAGAGGCTCCAACTAATATATTTAGTCATAATTCTGTTTAGATGTTTTAAAAGCTGCAACATTGCTACTTAAATCTAGTTTGGTCCCTTGTGTTAAGTGGAAGATGGAACTTTTTGAAGCTTATAAAGATGTTATTCATGACTGTACTATTTTTTTTAGTGAATGTTTTAGTGAATGAGTCTTTTAAAAAAATGTACCAGTTACAAAACACCTCCCGTTAGTCTCTGTGTTATCACTGTTAGCTGTATGCAGCCACTTGTTATTATTTTGAAATGTTCATCTATAATATTGAAATCTAATTACTAAAATATACTAAATGTGTATATATTCATTCCCAGGCAGAGGAGAAGAGTAAGGTGTGGAGCCACTTTAAAAAGATTTAACAGATGTTAGATGCAATATCTGCGGTGCAAATATGCAGAAAACACAACAAATTTGTGTCAACACCTAAAACATCACAAATTCTGGAGTGTTCTGATTCTTAGTGTTGAATCATATTTTGGTCATTATAAGAATTTAAGTTGGACTACAGTTGGACAGTACAGATCCTGCGTACATGTCCATGTTCATTTTTTAGTATCCTGGCTGATATATCAGCCAATATATCGGATATCTTTTTTTTTTTTAAGCCCCCAATATCGGTATCGGCCTCAAAAAAACCATATTGGTCTGACTCTACTTTAGAGACCCACAACGTAATTTTTAGACCTTCAAAATATGCGTTTCTGACTTGTTTTGATGGCACTCCAACACTCATTATGTGCATTTTCAAGCCCTCACAGCCCAGCTGCATCCCAAGGCTCAGAAACTGCACTATGCAACTTTTGCATCCGGGATGGGGCCGTGACTTTGCAGCCAACTACTGGTTGCACACTACGTCATTTGCTAGCAAATGGGCATGAACCATACTATATATGAACACAGCAGGTGTTTTGAACGCGCATCATGTTGGATTCGGCCAAGAAATGCAAGGAAACATTACTGGAGGAAGAGAGGAAGAGAAAGAAAGGAAGGGACAGAACAAGAGTCAAGATAAGACTGTCTTTTACTGGCTGGAGTGAATCACAGTACAGGTACGATGCAAGATGGATGCGAGTTTAGCTGTAGCTTAGGGGCATGTCACTGAGAAAACTGCTAAAAGTTCCGTTGTGAGTCTTTAACGGTGAGCTCTAAGTACTGAAGCCAGATGAGGGCCTGGGGCTCCCCAGCAACTACCAGAGAAGAGGCAGGGTCCACCTTAAGCTGCTAATTTACTGTAGGTCCAACATGGATACCAACGCCCACTCACGCTCAATAAGGAGAATTTAGAAAGACCAATTAACCTAACATGCCGTTGTACTGTTGTACCTCATGTATCGCCTTGCACTAGTATCTTAGATGAATAATAAAGTAATTATAAAATAACAATCATAATATATTTATCCTAGGAGACAAGGACAAAGATCTCAAAAACAGGCTATTGTAATAATTTAGGTCACCCTATGAACATGTTCGCTGTTTGTTTATTACACCTTTTGAAATCCTTGATTACTGAAATGCCTATCTTAAGCTAACTTTGTTAACAGCTCAATAAAGTGTTGATTGAAACGTCTTAAACAATGGCTTATAGCCTTTTAAGCAAAGAGGACGAGTAGATTAAAGACAATAATGAGCTACTCTGTAATTAGAGTGTGTTCTTGATGTTGGCATTCTTAGTTGATGAGTCCCTTTGACAGTTAATTAAATGTTATTCAGTCTTCTGCCAGAAGGCATCTGTTGGGAAGTCACTTTGAGTGACAACTTGTCCCAGGCCCACTCAAAATTCATTGTGCTTTCTGTTGTAATATTAATGTCTACCTGGCACACATTGCAGATTGGTTATTGATTTGACATATTTCATGGCAGCAGACCTATGTCACTGGTCAGAAGGGTTAAAAATTCAGAATATTCTGTGTGTTTAATCTACTCTCCACCTACACTTGTCATCACTGTGCCTTTCCCTTAAAGAGACTAAAGGCTCTTACTTTTCCATTTCTCTGATCTGCGGTTTCTTTCAGTCTTTGTTTTTCACGTAAAAAGTGAACTACACACAACAAATTTGGCTGTAAAGTCCATCAGGGACTCTGCAGGAAAAAAGGCACAAATCAAATCTTATTGATGATGATGATGATGTCTTTGGAGAACATTACAGGAAATACCTGTGCTACATTTAACAAAAGACTTTTTATCTTTTGGCCTTGCTTGTCGGGTTCACCGCGTAGATTGTGTCTGGTGCATAGACATCTACGTATTGATGTCTCAAGAGTAAAGTTACAGAAAGCTTTTATAAAACCTTTTTACAAGATGCTCTCTATCAATCAATCAGTCTGCCCATGTCAAGGCAGCTGTAGTCATCACAGGCAGACACCCTAAAGTAAATCGATTTACTTTCTTAATGTATCTATTCACCAAAGGTCGATTGATGATTATGAGGTGGCTAACACATACTTACAGCAGGGTCACGGACTCTTCATATTGATTTTTGTTTATGTATTGAGATTGTGTGATGCACTGTTATTTCTTTCCTTTCTGTCTGCACCAGTTTAAACTTTATTAGCAAGTCCTGTTTTTCCTCCCTGTAATATGAGTCATGAATATGTAGCAAAACATGAGTTAAAAATCTAATGCACCAAAGCTGGCATTTAAAACGCCTGTAGTTTATATATACAGTGGGTACAGAAAGTATTCAGACCCCTTTAAACATTTCACTTTTTGTTACATTGCAGCCATTTGCCAAAATCAAAAAAGTTAATTTTATTTCTCATTAATGTACACTCAGCATCTCATCTTGACAGAAAAAAACAGAAATGTAAAAATTTTTGCAAACTTGTTAAAAAAGAAAAACTGATTATCACATGGTCATAAGTATTCAGACCCTTTGCTCAGTACTGAGTAGAAGCACCCTTTTGAGCTCGTACAGCCATGAGTCTTCTTGGGAATGATGCAACAAGTTTTCCTCATCTGGATTTGGGGATCTTCTGCCATTCTTCCTTGCAGATCCTCTCCAGTTCTGTCCGGTTGGATGGTGAACGGTGGTGTTCAGCCATTTTCAGGTCTCTTCAGAGATGCTCAATTGGGTTTAAGTCAGAGCTCTGGCTGGGCCAGTCAAGAATGGTCCCAGAGTTGTTCTGAAGCTACTCCTTTGTTATTTTAGCTGTGTGCTGAGGGTCATTGTCGTGTTGGAAGGTGAACCTTTGGCCCAGTCTGAGGTCCTGAACACTCTGGAAGAGGTTTTAAAGTGCTCTACAAATAAAGTAGGATTGGATTGGATCTGTTGTGCACTGATGAGGCCATGTGGATGTCTGGTCTGTGTTCCTCGCGGCCATTCGTTTTCGTTTTGACATCAAAAAACAGAAAAAACGAGAATCCAACCTATTTCCAATGGGAAACAAGTACATCTCCCGTTTTTTGTTTTTAATTTTGGAAATCAAAGCACGGAAAACGAACCTTTATGTGATTTTCAATTAGAGGTTTATTTTTGCAGTCGGGAAATAAAATACGACCAAAATTCATTCCTCAATCTTGCTTTGGCTTGAACCGGAAGAACGTTCTTCTGCTGCTGCTGCTCAAACTACCATGCGACGTATGGACCAATCACGTGACTTTGTTCGCTCACACCCACCTCCACCTACTGCTGTGGGCTCGGCTGCTACAGCTAGCAGCTTGCCTCGGGAAATAATGGTTGATTTGTGCTTTTGATGTTCTGATCAACATTCCAGGATGGGATTTATTTTTCTAAACCGCCAGCTGATCCTGAACGACGAGCTAAATGTGATGCAGCTATGAAACGTGATAACTGGAGGCCATCGGAGAGTTCTCGGCTGTGCAGCAGCCCAGTAGCAGCGCTTTCTTGGTGGTAAGTTCCCTGCTAATTCTGTTTTGTTCACTTTCCAAGAATACTTTGGGTGAGCTGGTCTAAGTTTATGTAAAATGCATCACTAAAAGGCAACAAACCGCGGTTGTTTTAACGTTGTTATGACCAGATACTTCACGTTTGTCGGTTGTAAAAAACACGTCTAATGAAGGCTTATTGTGTCTCTGCCATGTAAACAGGTGACAACCCGTCGTCTCCAGCTGATGTTTCGTCCATCTTCGTGTTTGTCTGCAATCCAGAGAAAAGAAGGACCAGGGAAGATCTGGAAACGTTTGCAAGAAGACAACAAGCTAACGAGAGTTCTCAGTTCTCAGTACAAATAAAAACTTACAGACTTTTATTTTCCTTTGTGGTGTCAATAAACTAAACATAAAGCAGGTGTTTCCTCTCAGTTATTGTGACGTTAACTCCTAAATATAATGTCAGGAGGTCCGGAATGTTAACACGATTACATTAATGTTATCTGGGTCTGCTGTTTTCATCTTTAACATGAAGACGATAAACTTTGTTTGGGACATTTTCCACAGCTGATGGTCTGATGCCATCCTGCACCAGATATTTACATGCAGAAACATCTGATGACTTCTAACTTTTATTTCTCCTCCGCTGAAGTGCAACTTTCGACTGATGTGGTTGTTTTAAATGTCATGGTAGCAGGCAGCAACATTTCCGTCTGTTGACAGTTTTGAAGGTTTGTAGACAAGGATTTGGGAAAATCGAAAGGGTCTTGAGCACCAACAAAGGCAATTTATTTAATTTATCAAAATATACCTGTCTGATCTGCCCACATAAAAGCTGAACTGGCTTTGAAAGAGTAAAATCCTCTCGCTCCATCCATCTAAACGAGCGCCAGCAGCAAGTTAAGTCACTCAGCAGCTGGTGCAGTCTTTCTCTCTTCAAAATAAACTTTAATAGGCTAATAAACTGTCCTACAAACAAAAACTATTTATGCAAAGTAGTGTAACATGGGGACATGACCTCAAATGGTATTACAGAAGTAAATACATATATCATAAGATCAGTGTAGGAGCCATATTAGGCTAATGGATCTTCATTCATAGGTGATAGCGCAGCATCAGCACCTGGGTGGTGGGTGAGTCACAAGGTTTGAAAGGTGCACCTTTGAAAGGAGCCCAGCGGTAGTCCTAATTTCTGTTGACCGCGTATTATTTTTTTGTGCAGTCTTTTAGTCTAACACTTTAGTCGTTGATTAAGCTGGACTTGATCTGCAGAAACCAAAGGAATAAACGTCATTGCTAATGACAGAAGTGCTTTGGAGTTGTTCCCTGGAACGCACGTCTGACACATAACCTCGTGTTTAGCCCGGCAGCCCTTTAGTCCCGCAATAATAAGAGAAACCATTTAGTTCAGTAATTAACAACAGATGCGGCTTTTCAAAGACTGGCTTAGTTTTGATACCATTCTTGTAATGTAAATTATAATGGCTGAATATGGATTAATGCAGAAAATGTGTAAAGCTGGGCTGGAGTCCGACCATCTCTTATTGTGAAGGTGGAATTTACCCAAAAGCAAAATTACAGGTTTCTCTCCATCATCATAATATTGTTTTCATAGAAACATTTCTACAATCTTCCTCATATACATTTCCACACATCAGTCCAAAATATTCGAGTGTACACATAAAACGACAAATTTGTGCAGAGTTAGCTTTTTGTCTTCTTCGTTAACTTGTTGTCTTCTTGCAAATGTTTCCAGATCTTCCCTGGTCCTTTTCTCTGGATCACAGACAAACACAAAGATGGACGGAACATCGGCTGGAGACGACGGGTTGTCACCTGTTTACCTGGCAGAGGACACAATAAGCCTTCGTCACACGTGTTTTGTACAACCAACAAACGTGAAGTATCTGGTCGTAACAATGTTAAAACAACCGCGGTTTGTTGCCTTTTAGTGATGCATTATCGTCATTTTACATAATCAATCAATCAATCAATCAAGTTTATATATATAGCCCTTAACAGTACACAAGGTAACCAAAGTGCTTTCCATAAAAACAACATCATAGAAAGAAAATAAGAACAGCATGAAGAAATAATAGGCAAATGCAAGTAAATACGAATAAAATATGAAAATATATCACCACATTACTGGGTGTTAAAGGCCAGTCTGAATAAATGTGTTTTGAGTCTGGCTTTAAAATGGCCAAAGTCTGTTAAAGAGCGCATGTCGGGAGGCAGTTTGTTCCAGAGTCTGGGCCCAGTGACTGAGAACGCCCTATCACCACAATGCTTGTATCTGGCTCTAGGGACTTCCAACAATAGCTGGTTTGCTGACCTTAAAGCTCTGGTTGGGTTCCGAATGTGCAAAAGTTCAGACAGGTAAGGAGGGGCAAGACCAATAAGCGCTTTAAAAACAAATAATATAATTTTAAAATCAATCCTAAAAGAAACGGGAAGCCAGTGAAGAGAAAACAGAACCGGGGTGATGTGCTGACGTTGGGGGGGTGTTGGTTAGAAAACGGGCAGCTGCGTTCTGAACCAACTGAAGACAGTTGACTGATGACTGAGAAACTCAGACACAGAGTGCATTACAATAGTCATGTTTAGAACTGATAAAAGCATGAATGGCTTTTTCGAGATCACAAGGATTTAAAAAAGGTTTAACCTTTGTTAAAAGATGTAGTTGATAAAAACTGCCCCTGACCACACTATCAATCTGCTTGTCAAATCTGAAACTGCTGTCAAAGATAACCCCAAAATTCTTGACAGCAGGTTTCAGTTTAGAGGATAGAAGATTAAAATCAAAATTCGTACAATCACCAAATAAAATATACTCTGTTTTATCATTGTTTAGGTGAAGAAAATTTTGCCCTAACCACAGCTTTATGTCCGAAAATGTAATCGGCCAGGACATGAAGTGCTCCACTGGTGTTTAAGAACCCGGGGAGATAAACTTAGACCAGCTCACCCAAAGTATACTTGGAAAGTGAACAAAACAGAATTAGCAGGGAACTTACCACTGAGAAAGTGTTGCTACCGGGCTGCTGCACAGCTGAGAACTCTCCGATGGCCTCCAGTTATCACGTTTTATAGCAGCATCACATTTAGCTCGTCGTTCAGGATCTGCTGGCGGTCTAGAAAATTAAATCCCATCCTGGAATGTCGATCAGAACATCAAAAGCACGAATCAACCATTATTTCCCGAGGCAAGCTGCTAGCTGTAGCAGCCGAGCCCATAGCAGTAGGTGGAGGTGGGTGTGAGCGAACAAAGTCACTCGATTGGTCCATACGCCGCAGGGTAGTTTGAGCAGCAGCAGCAGAAAAAGAACGCTCTTCTGGTTCAAGCCAAAGCAAGATTGAGAAATGAATTTTGGTCATATTTTATTTCCCGACTTTGTAAAAATAAACCTCTAAAAGAAAAGCAGATAAAGGTTCGATTTCTGTTTTTCATTTCCGATTTTAAAAACAAAAAACGGAAATAGGTTGGATTCTAATTTTTTGATATCAAAACGAAAAACAAAGGGACACGGACCATGTTGGCCCAGTCTGAGGTCCTGAACACTCTGAAGAGGTTTTCTTCCAGGATCTCTCTGTACTTGGTCACATTCATCTTTCCTTCAACTGCAACCAGTCGTCCTTCCCTGCAGCTGGAAAACACCCTAAATCAGACCAGAGTGGTGGATGAGGATGTTTCAGATCAGATGTTCTGAGAGAATCAGATCTCTCCATAAATACGATGTCACCAAGCACTTCAGTCGCGCTAGAAATAAACTCATAGATCGCAGCGATCAGATTACTGACAGCACGCGGGGGTCCTGCAAATCCTGGGAAACACAAGTGTTTCTCCGTCTTCTCCACGGACGCAGTGGCTTTTGTTTGGCTCAAACTCCCAGACTGAACTCTACACCTGTTGCAGACGTTATGCTGGAGAGAAGCGGCTTTATTTTAATGCTGCACATGTATCACCTGCTATTCTTCTCTCTACCTGCTGCGGTCAGCGTCTTTTTCTTCACCAGATGCATTTCACACACAGCTTTTAACTTCTGGCCTCATCCACAGCAGTGCGCCTCTACCACGCCTGCACACCCTGTCACTCACGTTCACACACACTGAGCTGCCTGGACTACATAAAAGTTATCACACAACACTTATTTGTTTCCAGGTTGATATTCAATTGGAGCCAGTAAAAACTGTCCATTGTTTGCATTCCATGTCCTTCTCCTCTGGTGCAGAAAAAGGACGTCCCCCTCGATTTCACAGAAGAGGTCGGATGGATGCAACATGCCTGTACAGTTTATTTAAGTTTATTTAAGTTTATTTATTTATATAGCCCTTTACAGTAGCCATTGGACACACAAAGTGCTTTACAGCAGGGGTAACAGAAAAAGAGACAATGTAAAACATCATAAAAATGCAAAGTTAAATACTGGGAAAAATTAAGAACAAAGAAGATCAAGAGCTATGAAAACAACCAACAGAGAATCAGAACAAGCTACTCGGGGGAGCGCAGGGTGTACCTAAAAGAGAGTAAAATCTTTAGTAAATAAACTAGTTAGAATTAAAATTATAAAAAGCTAGACGAAAAAAATAGGTCTTTAGCCTCGATTTAAAAGATCCCAGCTCAGTCGTGAGACGAATGTCGGGAGGCAGCGAGTTCCATAATCTCGGGCCAGCAGCCGAGAACGAGCGGTCGCCCCACTGTTTTAATTTAGTTCTTGGGACTTCTAAGAGAAGTTGCCCAACAGAACGAAGGGCCCTGCTGGGGTCCCGGCGGACTAGCAGGTCAGCCAGATAAGGGGGGGCCAGGCCGTTGAGGGCTTTGAAAACAAACAAAAGTAATTTAAAATCAATTCGGAAGCGGACGGGGAGCCAGTGCAGGGAAGACAGGACGGGAGTTATATGTTCCCGCCTGGACGTGCCCACCAAAAATCGAGCAGCAGCATTCTGGACGAGCTGCAGGCGGGCGATGGAAGCCTGGTTCAGACCAACAAAGAGGGCGTTACAGTAGTCCAGCCTGGCACTGATGAAGGCGTGAACAGCCTTCTCCAGGTCCCCACGGTTAAGAAAAGGTTTTACCTTTGAGAGGAGACGGAGGTGGAAGAAGCTGGTTCTGACGATGGCGCTGATCTGTTTTTCGAACTTGAGGCCACTGTCTAACAGAACTCCAAGATTTTTTACGCAGGACTTGGGGGAGGGAATAGAGGTGTTGCAGTCTGGGAAGGAACTAAGCATGAGTGGAGTGCCAAACAAAATAAAATCAGTCTTGGCGTCATTAAGATGTAAGAAATTCTGTGCGAGCCATGACTTCACGTCATTTAGACAGTCTAAAAGCTTTGTGAATGACGGAGTGTGATTTCTGGTCAGGTGCAGCGGAAGATAGATTTGAATGTCGTCGACGAGAAATGGAAAGATAGGTTGTGCTTGTCAATGATAGAACCAAGGGGCAGCAGATACAGCAGAAAAAGGAGAGGACCGAGAACTGAGCCTTGTGGCACCCCGTAGGTGAGTGGAACACGTGAGGAGGAGGAATCACCGGAAACAACGGAGAAGCTCCTGTCAGATAGATAGCTTTTGAACCATTTGAGTGCTGTTCCACGGATACCAATTAAGTGCTCCAGGCGGGAAATAAGGACAGCGTGGTCAACCGTATCAAAGGTGGCAGAGAGGTCTAAGAGGACTAGCAGGGTGGGATTGCCAGCATCAACAGATAGAGTGATGTCTATGAATTTTTAGCAGGGCAGTCTCAGTACTATGGCGAGCCCTAAAACCAGACTGGAACTTGTTCAGAAGGGCATTTTGATCTAGAAAAAGCTGTAATGTACAGACTGCGGTCGCTTCGACGCAGATCAGATATGTATCCGATTCAATACCACATTTGAAAGTGCCCTTAATCCGATCCAAAAATAACAGATTTAATGTGAAAAGGTCACATTTGAGCGGAAAGATCGGATTGAGGTGGCATTTACCTGCAGTGTGAACGTAGCTTAAGGGAGTTCTGCAAATATCAACATTTCTGGAAACCTTCAGTTCTAGAAATTGGAAACTGATCTTTTTTTTTTCTCGCTGAACACTACTTACTTATTTACTGTTGTAACCCACCTAAGTTAAGCTTATTTGATAAGGGTGAGATTCATTCCCTTTTCAAGAAGACATGCAGTTGCCACTTTTGTCCAGTAGAGGGCAGGATGTATTACTTTGAGCTTGATTTTGTGGTCAGACGTGAGAAAAACCAGGAAGAGAAAAGAAAAACACAGACTAGCAGAGAGCAGCAGCAAGCAGGCATTGGAGAAGCTACATGCCGCAAACAAACCAGAAGAAGATATTTGCATGTTTTATGAGTGATTATCTGATGAATCACAAAGCGCCAAGTTTTTGTGTACAGAGGATACTTGACACTTTGTATTCTCCGGTGAGGACGCATTTTCTGCTGCAGGAACAGCAAGCATTTATTTCATTCTTTATTAAATATAAATGCAAAAATAACAAAAACCAGAAAAAAAAAAAAAAAAAAAAATAATATTAGGACATTATACAAAACAATATTTATATTTTATGCTGGGTTTTTTGGTCAGGCAGAAAACATAGCAGAGACACGACAGCCAAACAAAGACCTTGCATCGTCATCTTTTCTCACGAAAAAACGCAGACTCACACACTAAACTCATCCACTCCCGAGACAATATTTTATTTTTAGCATTTTTAGAAACAAAAACAACAACAATATATTGAATAAGGTCAGTAATACTTAAAAACTATATCCACCCCACAACACCCCTCAAAGGACAAAGACACAACATCTAAACTTGCAGCCACCGAGAGAGGAAAAAAATTAAACTTATTGGTGCAACTTATGTACTACAAAAATGATTAAAACAGCAAAATTTGCACTTGGAGAACGGAAAAAACAGGCAGAGCGTGTTAAAGCCAAAGTGAATGAACCTAACAAGCTGCCCCCAGCCCCCATACTCAGCATACCAGTGGCGCAGACGTGCCAAAACGCTCAACCCCAAAGCAGCTTCGCCTTACTTCCACGGTCTACAAAAAAACACCACCGGGAAGACTAAAGCAGACACCCAACACAAAGACCACAAAAACTACACCGAACCCCCAGCCAACCCAAAACACAAGAACCACCCACCCACCTTCACACTACAAACACCTACATCCCTGGAGGACATAAAAAGGTCCACTTCGCCAGGCCCGCCCTTTAGGGAAAACCAACCACCAGGAACTAGACGGTCCTATCGAGCATATTCAAGATAACCTCCCCGCATGGCAAAAACCAACCTCTCCCACCAGCAATTGAAACGTCCACATCGCCCTATATACATCGGCATGTAGGGGAGGAGATTTCTTCCGACCTAATGCGGAAGCCCTAGTCCGGAAAGTTGCCCACACGCAGGACACGCCACAAACACTTTTGGCATCAGCGGTGCGGACTCCATTTTAGCACTCGCAACTAATCAACACACCTCCATTTTTAGACTTTTCTGACGGAGAAGGCCCAAACAACCCTTCTAATCACCCAAACCCTCACCTCACACCTAAATCCCCCACCTATCCACACCAACAAAAGCAGTCAAAGCAACCACAAACACAACACAAAAACAACCCCTCCCCATTCCTCACAACCCAGCAGCCCACAACCCCAGCCTCAATATGCCACAACACATTAAACCCCCACAAGCCTAACACAGCAAAACAAAAAACTCACGCAGGACATCACCAAAAAAAAATCCCAAATCCCAACCAAAAACACACACCTCAACCAGTCCAAGGCCCCAAACCCCACCACACCTGGTATAACCACAATTCCCCCATAAACTCACACAACCACTCTCACGCCGGGGACCATGATATTCCACATAAGGAAACCACCACTGGGCCTCAATCAGCCCCTTTGGACAAACACTACCAAAAATCAAAAAAACAAACCATCCCACTTAAACACGACAAACCTCACAAACGCAGAGTGAGTGGAAGCTCCCTTCAGAAAAAGGGCTACAGGGTATGCGAATGTCCAAACAGCACTATGCAACTCTCCCGAAGCCCCCAAAACCACGGGCCGAATAACCCCAACCTCTCAAGCCTCTAATCACACCCGGACCCTTTTAAAATACACACCACTTGCCACGCACTCTAACTGTCCAACTCTGGTGAACTGACCTTTACTTTCAGACTCTCCCCCGGGGGGGAGATACGAAACTAACTCATTCCTAAGTTTCGCCCTCAATATCTTATTATGGCCAACCACCCAATCAAACACAAAATCCACTCTCAACCCATCCCCATTTAAACAAGCCCAACCCATTCACCCCTCTCGGCACACTCATTTGAGCTTCAAAATCTAACATCATCCTACAGAGTCCTTTGCTTCCCCAATTTTTGGTGAAGAAAAATGCACTCAATTATTGTTTTACCCAAACTCAACAATCAAACCATCAAACGTATGCTTACCCAACATAAGAGCTCCACTTTCTCTGGTCCATTCTCTCCTTTATCGTGGGGGCAAAGAAGAAATCACTCTTTTTACACCCAGCTCGGATTTACAACCTCAAGACAAACCCCCCACACTTTTCAAGGAGGAGGTAGGAGCAAATTGGGTTTTATCTTTCTCATACCTTATTTTTTCTCACTACCTACAAACGTTTTAGGTTCTCACAACAATCTCTCTCACCTAAACCATTTCAACCTTCACCCCCATTTTCACAAAGGACACCAGCAAATCTCCCTAACTTCAGCCAAACCAAATAACATCAAACCAACCTTCCTCTTCCTATAGGGGCATAGCACAAACTAACCCTCATACTAACACTCCACCCCCCACACTCTTCCATCATTCAAACTCACCATACACCTTCAATGAGGGACACTACTTCAAGCTTTCCAACTCTCATCCAAACTCACACACTCCTACTGTTCAACCCAAAAACATTACAACAACAACACACAGCCTGCACCTTATCACGGGCCTCATCCTCCCCTTCTACCCCCCCCTTCTTCCTCCATACCATTTTCTCTTTATCGCACAGACAACATAATCCACTCTTATTCTACCTCAACTAACCGCCACCTCTGCACCTTACTACTTTACTTTACTCATTACTAAAAAGACCAAGCAAGCTCTCAGCTCCCACCAAACCAAACACACCTCCTACTAATCGCTTGGTTTTTCCCCTTCACCACCTATTTCCACTATCAAGCATTTTAGACACACCCCCCAAGACAAACCAGTAGTCCTATCTCCTCACATTTGTTTACCATGCCTCTCAATCCACAAACTTCAAGCTTCTCATTATCTTTCCACTTCCCAATTCCCCCCAACCACAACAAGAAACCAGTATCAACAAACTACTTATCAACAAAACCCTCCCACACCAGAGAAAAAGTCCACTAGGCCAACCAGGGGCAGTGGTTTTGTCTACGTCTGACAAACCACATCAAGCCCTCCTATCACTTTCTCCACTACAACTTTACTTTTCTCCACAATCTTCCAGTTTGAAGCCCTACACCCCTTATCCACCGCTAGAGAGAGAAAGAGGACAGAAAGGTGCAAACGCACAAAAGCCCCTTAAATAGACCGCCCAGCTACTACCTTCATCCAACAACAAATACTTATATACACTTCACTACCCTTCCTACCCCATCACAAACGCAGCCTTCACTTTATTCTATATTCAGTTCACCACCATCGCACTTCCCCCTTTTAAACCTTCTCACTCTTTAAAAGACAAAACACGCCTATCCCACTCACCCTAAAATTAACCAACCTTCTTTGCTGGAACGCTGAAAAAGAGAAAGCCAAGGATTTGTGCAGCCTCTGGTCTCTCAACTTTCAACACACCCTTTTCCCCTACCACTATTTTTAGACAACCAGGCTCCATTCTGCTTTTGGGTTGAGGCTGATGCGGCAGCAAACCACCCATTCTATATGTCAAAAATTGAAGGAGAGTTTACAGAAACTACAACTTCAACTAGCATAGTCTAAAGATGCAAACAGCCTTACACCAATGGATCGACCCTTAAGCTGAGAGGGCCTTGTCAGAAATTTGAACAGGGTAAACATAAAATTCTACCCTAGTAAACCATATACACTTTTTAACAGGTCAGACCCCCCTTTTATACCTAAGGCACTGCACCTAAAGGACCTCCATCAACTTTTATTCCATGCTCCTCCAACCACTACAACAAAATATGTCCTAAACATCAACAACATCAAAATCACATAACTCACCCCTCTACCTCCAAATATATCCTACAATGGAGACAAGTAAAAAAAAGTGTATTACCTTCTCATCTCAGCCCTATAACAGTTATAATAGGGCTTTCCTAACAATAACACCATTTCACAGGAGGTGACAGGGATTATAAAATCCTTACCAACCAAAACAACTTTTCAAAGGAAAAGAAACTTTTCTACATTTGCACTACCAAGTCTAATGTGTCTGTTCTAAACCCTAACCCATAGTTTCAACCTAAAAATTCAAGTGACAGCATCCTAAAACAACTTACACTCACCACAAACAGCTTTTTGGTTGAGGAGCCCAATCTAAAACATTACCACTAATTGGGGAGGATTGCAATTCACAATAAACATGCAGACTTACATGGCAGAGAAATCGAAAGAGAAAAAAATGCTCAGGAAGCGTTTCAACCATAAGAAGAAATAACATTGAGGAGGTCATCCAAGAGAGAGTGGCCCCTAAAAACTAACTTACCCAACTTTAGGAAGTCCTTTAGTTACTTTATGCACTCTATTTTCCAATAGAAGCTTTCTCCAGTATTCACTCTTACCCTATCCCAACAAACCAAATAAAACATTTAACTTCTAGATAGTGTGAGGTTTCACATGCAATGCATGCAGGTTTAGAGGAGGAGTAACCCACCTAAGTTAAGCTTATTTATAAGGGTGAGATTCATTCCCTTTTTTCAAGAAGACATGCAGTTGCCACTTTTTCCAGTAGAGGGCAGTGATTGTATTACTTTGAGCTTGCATTTTGTGGTCAACGTGAGAAAAACCAGGAAGAGAAAAGAAAAACACGAGGACTAGCAGAGAGCAGCAGCAAGCAGGCTAGTTGGGAAGCTACATGCCTCAAACAAACGCAGTTTTAAGAAGATATTTCCATGTTTTTATGGTGATTATCTGTATGAATCACAAAGCGCCAAGTTTTTGTGTTACAGAGGATACTTTGACACTTTTATTCTCCTAGTTTACGCATTTTCTGCTGCAGGACTAGCTACAAGCTAATTTAATTGTTTTTCAAGCGCCGCAAGTTTCTTGTATTCCAAATCTATACGAATAGCTTTGTTTACAATGTGGCAAATTTAATGCATAAACAGCTAAATAAAAACCAATCGGGAAGAGCAGCGTAATACTAATTAATCTAATTCAACAGGAAATAGAAGAAAGAAGATTATTTTTAATGTTATTCCATGTGGACAATTTTTATTTGCAAAAATCAAATGTTTCAAGATCTTGAGGTGTAGTCCATTTAGTTGGATATATTGACCTTTTAATTATAATTTGGTTTATGTTATGTTTTTACCTGCTTATGCAGGTTGGTTTTTTTGGTCGATCGGCATGATGACCTGTGAGAACCGTTGTTAATGAGTCAGCGGTGGAAAGGGAGAGGACACGTGCTAAGGATCAGCCACGGAACTTCAAAAGTCAAAGACCTTCATCGTTCATCTTTTCTCCACTTGTAAAGAAAGCCAGACTCTACACACTTAAACTCATCACACTACCCGAATACCTAAGTTTTTTTATTTTTATTTTCTCAGAGCTCTAATTTATTTTTTTAGAAGGAAAACCAAAGGACAGAGTGAAACAAAAGAAGGGAACAACATAAACTGAACTATTGTGACTCTTAATTTTTATTGAGAATGGAGTTTCTTTCTATGTTTTATTGCTACTTTAAGTTAAGTGATTCTTCTTACTGCAGGAGAAGGTCACTGGTTTAAGTTACCTCATTTAAAATAAATTCCAGCCATTGGTTCTATTGAAACATACATTCTGGCTATTCATTTTCCTACTCCTCAACAATACACCTACCATTCTAAGAGACCTAAATAGTACTACATTTACACTGTAAAGGGATAATCAGCAGAAATTCATCACCTTTAGATTGAAGGAATTTGCATGTAAAGATCTAGTTGTGTGATGTCATTGGGAGTACAGCATGATGTCACACACAAACTCTGTATTGATCTCCAGTGTTTAGAGGCCAGTCTGGCTGCACATTCATGTATGTTCATGCGAATCACCGCCTCCTCCCTCTTCTCAGAGCCCCTGGCCCCCCTCCATGTAAAAAAGTACAGCCAGTGAACAATGGCAGAGCAGAATATGAAGCAAAATGGCGGAGAGCGGAACGAAGCATTCACCTGAAGACAATCCAACATTACCTCCTAAGGAACAACGGTCTTTGGTGAAAAAGTTATCAGATAAAGGAAGAGATAAAACTCAGTTTAACATCGGCTTTGTGTTTCCACGGTGGAGAGCTAACGGGGCTACAGTTTGACTCGGAGCTAACTCATCTTCTCTTTGACAGGTAAGTAACACAGAAAGTCAAATGTCTGGTTGTATTAGTGTTAGGGGCATGTTTCTGTGTCCATTCAAGTAGATTAATGTTACAATCATAGCATGGCAGGAGTGTTGCTAGTCATACTGGGGCACAAGCCCCACCCCCCATTACTCAGTTCACATCTTCATCATAAAGACCTGTTATGTTTATAAAATGAGCTCCATCTAATTTCCTTTGTTAACATGACTGTTACTGCTGCCTCCAAATAATCGACATCAAATCGACATTATTTAGTATATGTTTAAAGCCTATATTGGATATTAATTTAAAACAAAGAAAAAGAGAACGCGCGATCTCGTCTGCCGTGGCTTCCGAAGTTTCGTGAACGTGCATCGGCGTGCTTGCTAGACATGCGATGTAGCATTATTTAGGCTCTAAAAATATACTAAATGACGTCGCTTTGAGTAAATTCTGGATGCTACCCACTCAGGACACTTGGATTACATTGGACGAGCAGTATGGAGGAACATTGACAAGTTTTTGTGGACTTTTATGGATCTTTTTGGCTCGGACCCCAGCGAACTCCATTATATGAAAGTTGGGGGAAAACAAGAAGCCTTCCTGATCGCCGGCTGCATTTGAGATATTAAAAAAATGCTCCAGAGTCTTGCTCACCATGAGGGTGAGTGGAAAATAAAGTTAAATCATTCTGTGGGTGAACTATTCCTTTAAAAGCTGCTGTATGAAGAATCTGGATTTGACATTTATTTGGGGGAGAAAACAATAAAAAAGGAAAAGAGTGCTGCTTCAGGGGGGTGACCCTGAGCCACATTCAAACACTCATGCCCTACCATTAGAAAGTGCAGAAGGAACGTCATGATCCCTCTTTTTTAAGCTGATCTATGCTTGGCTAGCACCTTGAATGTGCCGCCACAATTAAAAATGTATAAAGTATTCAACCACCCAAGGGGCTGGTCAGACTGGCTGTGTTACCCTCCACTGCTGAAATTCACCCGCATTTGGCAGGCTGGCGGGTGTTAATGTCGAGAAAAATCACGCACACCACAAAAAACCTCAAACCAGGTGCTGGACCACAAGAAAACTCAGATAATGTCAAGCCATGATTGTGACAGACTTTGTGAAAATTGTTTTTCCATTTTGTGTGTTGTCAACCAAAACTGTAAACTACAAATAGAGAATTTATAATCTAATCAAATGTAAAAATTTGCATGGATTCAAGTTAAAAAATACTTCCATCGGAATATTAGATTGTCAGTATCTATATCAGTCATTTTGATCTCTCACAATTTAGAGGTTCACTTTGAAAAACCAGCATAATAGAAGTTAAATAGTCAGACTTTACCCATATTTATTTGTATTTGCAGAAAAATAATATGTTGGAATTATTTTCTCCAGTAAATATCCGCTGAGTCTTTTTTGTATTGAACCTGTTGTCTAACAGTGAACTTCTTTAACTCTGTAGCTGATAACATTCAAGCTGAACACTTTTCTGGTGGATGGTGCTACCTGAAAAACTTTTTCTAGTTAAATCCATTGAATTACGCAATAAAATTAATCTTACAATATTGTTTTTATATAAAATACGTCTTAATGAGGACAATTTATCAGAAAACATTTAACTCGTATGCACCTCAGTTGGTCATAATAATCAGACTGCCTTATTCATCACTTATCATGGCCATAAGTTGGAAAATTCTCCCCCGTTTCATTTGACATTGAATGGTCACAGTGACATCTTCACAATCCAAGCAATCCATTGATACTAAATACACTGGCCACTTTATTAGGTACACCTGTCCAACTACTTGTTAACGCAAATTTCTAATCAGCCAATCACATGGCAGCAACTCAATGCATTTAGGCATGTAGAGATGGTCAAGACAATCTGCTGCAGTTCAAACCGAGCATCAGAATGGGGAAGAAAGGTGATTTAAGTGACTTTGAGCGTGGCATGGTTGTTGGTGCCAGACGGGCTGGTTTGACTATTTCAGAAAAAGCTAATCTACTGGGATTTTCACGCACAATCATCTCTAGGGTTTACAGAGAATGGTCCGAAAAAGAGAAAATATCCAGTGAGTAGCAGTTCTGTGGGCACAAATGCCTTGTTGATGCCAGAGGTCAGAGGAGAATGGCCAGACTGGTTCAAGCTGACAGAAAGGCAACAGTAATTCAAATAACCATTACAACCCAAGTATGCAGAAGAGCATCTCTGAATGCACAACACGTCCAACCTGGACGCAGATGCAGCAGAAGACCACACCGGGTGCCACTCCTGTCAGCTAAGAACAGGAAACTGAGGCTACAATTCACACAGACTCACCAACTTTGGACAATAGAAGATGGAGAAAGGTTGCCTTATCTGACGAGTCTCAATTTCTGCTATGAAATTCAGATGGTAGGCTCAGAATTTGGTGTCAACAACATGAAAGCATGAATCCATCCTGCCTTGTATCAACGGTTCAGGCTGCTGCTGGTGGTGGTGTAATGGTGTTGGTCACAGCACATTATGCAGCACTTAGCCTGTTCAAGGCAACGGAGAGAGACGTGGGTAGGCTCATTCTTTTTGGTTTTTAGCGCTTCATCACCCATTAGCATTAAAAAACTGGACATGCTTGTTTATTCTTTCACAATTCCTGCCTCTAGTCCCTTTAAAAGTTTAAAGTCACTTTTGAAATTGTACTTTATTCTAATCTCAATCATGGGCTTTTCCTGACCTGACAATGTAGTTTTGTGGCTTAACTTTAGCCAAAGAAGAACTCAAAAACAAGCCAAAAGGTTTCTGCTGGCCATTACCTGCTGTAGTGCTGACTCAGCACACCTTGTTCACTCTTGTTATACTCCATTGTCAAAGTGCAGGTATGGAAATGGAAAGTTTGAACTAAATGACATCAATTTCCATTTTCAGTTTGGCCTCCAGAGAAATTACTAAGGTTAGCAGTCAGCAAATGGAAGAAGCCTGAGGAAAAGTTACCGGCGCACTGCTCAGGCAGTTGCATCTTTCAGGTTTTTTTTTTTTTTTCAGTGTAGAAACAGAGGGGAACAGAGGAGCACTGGGGGCAGCAATCACACATAGTCTCTGTGAAACCCTTGCAGCATAAATGGATGGACAGGAATCCCGCTGTGTTAGGAACATTGTATCCCTGGATTATCTCTACACGTTCACAACCAATTCAATGAGGCTAAAAAAGCACTGTGGTGTGTGTCCCATGATCCTGCACCCCATGTCCTCCCTCCATTTCCCCCATACAGTCTTTGAGTAAAATGGTTTGCAGGGGTCAAGGGAACATATCTATAAATCTAATGAGGTGTATAGTGGAGGGAATAAACAAACTCAGAAATACTGAACGGGGGAGATGGATTAAAGAAGACTTCTGGGGCAAGGAAATGCATTTAGTTTGGAAATGGAAATGCTACTCAGTTAGATGTTACTACTGGTTGGTGCATTTAAGTTATTTATTCTTGGTTAGTTTTGCTAAATTATGGGTTTTGTTGAGGGATTTCATTTTTCTTTTTATGTCTTTCAGCTCAAGTCTCATGTCTTCCTCAGATTACCTAAAAACAAACCATAAACAGTATGTTTTGAAATTTAAACTGGCTTATCTAACCTGGATTTTATCCCCTCCATCCAGTTTTTCACATTTAAGAATAAAAGAACAAAAAAATTGTATTGCTAACGAGAACATTCAACTCAGAAGCAAACTGATAAAGCAACTACATGTTTTTATTTTTTATTTTTATGGTCTTAAAACATTTTAAATGTTTTTTCTAAAGTGTAAGAATGTAGTTTTGTGTTTGTTTTTTTATTTTAAAAGGATGGCTCCTTACGTTTACTCGATATTTCACCTCCAAAATCATGAATTATCCATATTTCTTTCCCTTTTTTTTCTTTCTTTTTTTCTAAGAGTTTACTTTAGCAATTTAAAGTGCCTTTGTTCTGATCAAGGTGAAGCTAGCAGTGAGCCCAAGGCTAAAAACACACATTAGGTTAATTATTACCATCTTAAAGTTTGTTGCTGACTTCATAAAGGTTTCCTGACAGAATGAAATAGGAAAATCTTATTAATGAGTTTCACTCATATATGCCTAAAGGCATAAAACAGTACTATTTATAGAACTACTATAGAGCCATAATTAGCTGATTTGTCCCAATGCTGTAGCCACTTCTAAAAATCCAAGTATTACAAATAGTGAGAAACACATTACAAAGTCACCTCTAGTGCACTTGGATTACATTTGGCATTATTGGTATTGGCTTACAGCAGAAGCGGACATTTCAGGTGCCATGAAGTAAAAACTGCCATGTTTTTGGATTTGTCTGTACATTTAGAACAGGTATTTTCACTAACGAGCTCATCTACCTGCAGAGTACCTGTGCTAATTAAATTCAGCTGCTTTAGTTATTGATTGGGGCAATTACAGGACAGGGTTTTTACTTTCTGGACTATATGTCCACCTCTGAGTAATGGTACCTTTCCAAATTATTGATGAATTCTTCAAATGAGTGGTTCTTTTCAGTACCTTAATCCTTTTGTTGCCACTAAAGTAGGGATGTCCCGATACCGATGCCAGTATCGGTACTCGCTCCGATACTGGCCTACTTTGCTGTACCCGATACCGGACGTCACATGACTCGCTGCGTTTACGCCGACATGCTGGCAGGAAAATACTCTTCAACATGAGCGGTTGTGGCTTTGAGTTTACATCTTTTTTTATCAGAAGACACTTTTCATTATACGAGGATAGAAAAATATATCTGATTATGTCCCTGGATACTTTTCAAAATGGAGGCGGCGGTCAGAGCAGACCTTTCCCCCTCCCTCACTCTAGACCTGCGATACCCCCACACACATCCATACACATTCAGACATTTCATTCAGGATTCACTTTGTCGGTGGTAAGTTTCCTGCTAATTCTATTTTCTACGCTTTCCAAGTATATGTTTGTTAAGCTGGTATAAGTTTGAATATGTAAAATTATGACTAGGGCTGTGAAAAAATGAAATATCCCAATATTTTCATATACAGATTTCAAATTGACATTTTAAAAACCTGATATTGATCTATTTTACCAACAAAATTCACGAGATTTGATCGTTCTCTTACAAAATCTTGCAAGATTTCACAAAAACCTCCGAGATTTCGTAGCAGAACAACTAAAACAGATCAATACCTCATTTGTAAATATTGATATGTTATCAGCATATGAAAATGTATCTATATTTTTTCCCAGCCCTGATTATGATGATGTATTGTAAAATACAGCAAACTGCAACTGCATCAGAGGCTGTTTATATTTCTGTAAACTTCTTACTATAAACTTTTATTTTCGCTCTGACGAAGTCCTTAAAGGAATAGTACACCCTCAGAATGATGCGCATTCATTTTCTACTCGCCCTCATGCTGAGCAAGACTGGAGCACTTTTTTAATATCTCAAATGCAGCCAGAGATCAGACAGGTTTTTGTTTTTCCCCCGACTTTCATTTAATGGAGTTTATCGGCGACTGAACCAAAAAGGTCCATAAAAGTCCACAAAAACTTGTCAATATTCCTCCATAGTGCTCGTCCAATGTAATCCAAGTGTCCTGAGTGGGTAGCCTCCATAATTTACTTGAAACAACATCGTTTAGTATATTTTTAGAGCCTAAATAGTACTACATCTAGCTGCCACAAAGCGCACCCCTGTGAGTTTACAACATTATAGCCGCAGCGTTCAGTGCCTACTCTGCCGATAATGCATGCGTAGAAGAAGAAACTCTGTTTACATTGTGCTAAGAGCGAACGAGCTGTGGGCAAACCGGGACAAACACAAGAGGGGTCTGCTACTCATTTAAAAGAACTAAAGAAAAAGAGAACGTGTGATGAAAGTTGGGGGAAAACAAAAACCTGTCCGATCGGCTGCATTTGAGATATTTAAAAAGTGCTCCAGAGTCTTCCTCAACATGAGGGTGAGTAGAAAATGAAGGCACATCATTATGTGGGTGTACTATTCCTTTAAATGTCATAGTAAGCTGGCAGCAAGGGGCAGCAACATGCCCACATCACACCTGAGCAAGCAGAGATGTTTCTCTTCATCTAGAACAAAAAAAAAAAACCCAAAAAAAGACAAAAAAAAAAAAGTCTCTCACTTATCTACATTAATTAGGTAGGGTACTCAGATTGGTACTCGGTATCGGCAAGTACTCAGTTGCAAGTACTCGCACTTGAAGTGGTATCGGGACATCCCTACACCAAAAAAAAAAAGGAGCGCATT
The DNA here is from genome assembly GCA_023101725.1 of Atherinomorus stipes. Taxonomy (NCBI): domain Eukaryota; kingdom Metazoa; phylum Chordata; class Actinopteri; order Atheriniformes; family Atherinidae; genus Atherinomorus; species Atherinomorus stipes. Next base: position 49,499 of record JALJCO010003385.1, on the reverse strand, counting down.
CATCTCTGACTCATTGGCAGTAGCTGCTCAGGTTTTGTATACTTGTAAGGTAAAACACAGTCTGACAGAGATTTATTTAGAATTTACTGAGTTTCTCAGTTTAATTAGCGTCCTCTGCAACGCTGCTGGTTAGATTCCATATCAAGATGATTTCTCAGGGGCCAACATGTTTAACACATTATGGCCGTGCTCACTGCCTTCTCTGTGAGACCATTGTTTGATTGTCTTCTGAAAGGTTGCATGCTTGGAGCAACAGCTGCTTTTCCACAACAGACGATATAACAATTAACTGTACAATCATTGTATTGAAAATAATTTTATATTTCAAAGATTATTTGTCCCTTTTTCAGAGACTACATATTATCTATATATAATATCTGTAATTTTTCTTGTTTCGGCATTTGTTCGATATGTAATTAATGAATTCCAGAGAGACTAAAGTCGTTTGTCACAGGAGAATTGAGGCAGTTTGGGCTGTTATGTCAATTATTACCAGTAATATTAAACTAAATATTTTATTATGAGCTGGAGCAAACATTTCATTTTAATAATTCCTCTATGTGTGTGTCACTGAAACTATAATAAATGCCCTAATTGAGCCTCAGGAGCTTTTATGTTATGAATGAATAAACAAATAAATAAAGTTGGGCGGATAAATACAAAGATTTATTTCTGCATATTTACAAAGATCCGCAGCTGTTATTTGTTTATTCCTTTAGCATAACTTCATAGAACAATACTGATATACTGCAAAATAAAACGTTAAATGAGTAAAAGAAAAAAAAATGTGGCAACAAGTAAACAAAAACCAGAAAGTACTCATTTTTTTAAACTACAAGAACTTGTTTGGGTAGATTTTGAAGCAACTATTTAGATGGTTTTGTTGATGCTCGGCCGTGTTCCCCTCCAGTCCATGAGTAATTGGTGAGGCTTGAAAAGAATTGCAAAAATGATGAAATTTAGCTCAAAGGGCTCAAACCTCAAAAATTCATTGCAACAGTATTTGGAGTGGGGCTTTAGGATTTTGCAAGGTGCCATACACTTAATAGAGCAGAAAATTAATACAAAAACTTCTAAAGAAAATCCATGACTTGAGGGGGATGTGACTTGGCATGAAATGACCCTTCTTTTCAATCCTAAAAAAAACCCCTCAGTGTTGGTCCTAGCTGCCTTTTTAGTAAAGAAAAACCCTTCAGTTTTGATACAGGTTAGAGTTTTGATTTGTAACATTTAAGATGATTCATTAATTTAAAAAAAATAATAATTTAGACTTAATATTTTAGTTTTTTTCTTTAATTCAGAATTTTGTGAAGAAAGGAATTTTATGCTTTTATCAGCTTCAAATTGAACAATTTTTATCCAAAGATACTTTTGGTTGTAAACTTGCATATCACACATTGCTGTTATCAGTGTGACTTCTCTAAATAACGAACCCAACACTTGCTTTAGAACTGGTCACCATTCTTGTGAGTTTTCAATGAGACATAAGGCAGAATAAGGACCCGAACACACACATAGGGACAGAAGGAAGGTGTTGAGAAGAACATGTCATCTTTGGGGAGGTTATCCCAAAATCAAAGCATAAAGAAATGCTTGAAAATGGTGAGGAAAATAAACTGATTGATGCGCGGTGGATGGAAAAAAAACAATAGTTAAGTAAAACAAGGCAAAACACATGAAGGCGCAACTCTTCCAACTGAAACCTGAATTAAATGTCACCACATCTTACATACGTAATCTTTCAGTTTGACTTTCATGTCATCGGTCACTAAAGTAGAGATGGGCGATACCAAAATCTTTCCTGTCGATACAATACCAGTACTTTAGGGTACTTTTCATCAATACCGATATCGATACTGATACTTTTTGTCACTTAAAACCCTTTTAGCACCATAATAATAGATACTACGGAATAGATAATATGTATATAGAGAACTGAATTTTCTTCAACTTTCTTTTTTATAAATTCTTGAAAATTACAGATTGAACATTTCTGAGATTGCAAAAATTCAAACTATTTTCAAACTATTTTACAACAACTCAGACAGTTTTACATGACATTTGAAATACACATGCGCAGCAGTGTCACCGGTGATCCCTGTGGTTTTAAAAGGGTTAAAAGAAAAACACATAATTGTACAGTTTGCATTCATATCTTGAATCCAAGGGCAATATTAGATACAAGTAAAACTTGAGAACAGAATTACTGGAAAGAAATGCTTTTAAAACAATAATAAATTATATTGTTGAGTAAATTAAATAAAAATAAGATTAAAAACTTCTTTCAATTATCAAATAACTTAAGTACAGGTTAAGATTATTTATATTTATTCAGTGAAAAATTTTCAAATATAAAATGCAATAGTAATATTATAAATTTACCAAAACATAATGTATGTAATAATAACCTGCATTGTACTGGAACATACCAAAACATCATCATCATCACTAACAGTAGCATCATCATGACGTCTGATTGGCTACCACCATCGTGTGACACAGAAGCTAGAATCTGGCTGCTTTCACATTATTTCATGCCTAAAACTCTCAGAAATGGAAACAAATTGCATGTTTTGTATCTCTACATTGGCATCGTGATACCCAAAAATATCGATTCCGATATTTTGTCTGGCTGGTATCAAAGTATCGACTCCAGGGTATCGATATGCCTATCGCTGCACTAATAACTGTCATAAAATGCCTTTTTTTCTTAAACTATGTATTATAATGGGAAACATATGACTTAAATAACACCTGTCTGCACAGATGAGGTCATCTTTTATCTGCATGGCAACTTTAAAACCACAGATTCTCCAAACACATCAAATCCCACTGCAACAACTCAAAATGACTATACTCAGATCTGTCCACGCCTTGCTCTGACATGGTTGAAATTTTCAGCTGCTTTATAAGGATTTGAGAGTTTAACAAAAAGCTTTTTTTTCTTTTAACACATGAAAATCAAGATATCAAACAACTTTACAGTTGACACTACTGTACATTTCCTCAGCTCCCCAGAGCTGAAACACTGAAAATGAGCATATAGAGGCTCCTACAGGGACAAATTTTCATTTATCAAACCATCATTTCTTATGCGTTGTTCCAAAATGAAGAAACACTTTGTATTTTAATGACCTCAGTGAAGCCTGCCTTAGACTCATATAGAGAAAACTAGCAAACAATGAGCCAGATGTGCCCAGATGCATCAAATATAGTCAATGAAATCAATGTGTAGGTCTTCTTTTAACCTTCTACCTCCCTACATGCACCCGGCATTGATTTAGCAGTAAGCTGGCAGGTTCAAGTCAAAAACAAAACCTGAGCTGAGATTTACTAAAATGTTTTTTTCAGTCTAATCTTAGATATCAGCAGCTTAACGTTTCAAAGTAGAGTTTATTTTAGATTCCAACCTCAGGGATTCATGTCAGTTTTAAAGCGAGGATCGACTGGATAAAAGGTCACTCATATATTGTTTTCGTCTTTATTGTCTTAGAGTTTTAGATTTTTTAGTCTTGAATAATTTAATAGGGAACTCATTAAAAACCCAAATGACCTTCAGACAAATGTGACGGAAAATCTAAATATTTTGGTGTCTTAAGCAGCAGTGTGAAGATGACCAGGATTTTTCTGCGAAAACTCCCCCTTTCATTCATGGAGCCCACTGGAGTGCAGCAGTAAATCAGACGTTAACGACTATGACTAATCAAGACCAGCAATTCATGACCTTTCCCTCCCTCTCTGTGAAATACCAGTGCACTTCAGATACCACCTCCTCACCTCTGTTGTGTATGTTATTTCCTGCCTTTTTAACCCACTTGAATCGGCAGGACTTAACGGTGGGCATTATGGTGCATCATGGTCCGTAGCTGCTCCATTAGAGCTGATTTGCAGACTCGATCAAATTCAGAATCTGCAACATGAGGTGTCGTTTTACCTCATGCTCTGTTATTAGGCCGCCTGCCTGTCACTGGAGTTAAAAATAGGACAGGTTTCGCCCCTTTAAGCTCCAAGGCCATTCCTTGAAATTTATACCTAAAGCACATCCTTAAATTCCGAGGTCAACGGAAAACAGATATTATCCTTATTATAATTTCAGAAGAAGAAAACTGTGGCAAAAACTGACATTTTTCTTTAAATTAAGGAATTAATAGCAGTTTTTGACATCGTGTAAATGATACCGATGTTATTAAACTTGTTTGGAAAATTCCCAGATGCCGGTTATCAAATTTATAAGAACAGGAATGAAGCACGGCAAATGCTTCATCAATTTTAGTTGTTGTCCTAAGCAGCTTCAACAATATGCTACATTTCAAGTCCTATATAAAATGGTGTTTTTTTTCTTTTTTTTAAAATAAAATATAAAAAAAATATTCCCTTTCCAAATCCAGCATAAAGGAGGTAATTCTCTAAAAACAAGGCAATCAGGTCTGAGAAGTTTGAGTCATTGGCCACCTGTTTGTCCCTGAGATCAGTGATAATGTTAAGTTGAGATTATTTGATCAGTTTCCCAAAAATGAGAGAGAAGGTCACAACATTGAAGCAACAACGCTCCATCTGTTGAAGGTGAAGAGGTGATGGAGACAAAATCTCATGATCAAGCGTCGCTCTCAACAAGGTTGATAAAGGTACACTAAAGCATCACTTGGTTTCCTACCACCCCCTTATGTTCACTTGTTTTCATTCAATGCAGATATTATAATCTTCAAGGTGCTGTAACGCTGAAAACCACAGCAACATCACCCCTGTAAAAGCCAGCTGCAGGGATGCAAGTGCTACTTTCTCTCAAACAGAAAGGTTTTTATCTAAAGTAGTTAAAACCAATCCAATAAAACAATTGAGTGTGCTTTTTTCTTTTAAAGATAAAGATTGATTAAGTAAAAAAAAGCAATAGAAGTATCAGAGGTCAAAGGTCACACTTTTCCCCCCTCCTCCTTAATCTCCCTCCTTCTCCCCAGGCTCCTCTTACCTGTGCTGGGTGAGAGATTATGGGTGCCTCTGTGGGGTCCGTGCAGATCTGTCAGAGTGTTTCCCTCCCTGTGTCTCTGTGTGGTTTCTCTGGCTACGTGGAGGTTGGAGGCAGCTGCTCTTATAGGGACCCACCCCTTCACTTCAGCATCCTCCGGTTCCCTCTCCCTCTTTCTCTCTCTCTCTTTTCAAAAGTCCTTTTTTCATTAGAGAGAGAGCAATGAAAAACAAAAAAGGAGGGGCAAAAGATGGGGGCAACGAGTGATGGAGGTGGGAGGGAGAGAAGGAGCACAGCAAGGAGAGAGAAAGAAGATAAAGGGAGAAATTAATGTAGAAAGGAAGCAGGGAGAGGGGGAAACGAAAAGATGAAAGGGGAAGAGCGAGGGGGGCAATGACGAACGATAGGACTGAAGAAGAAGGAGGAAAGAAAGAAGACGTGTTTGTCATTAATGTCACAGTTTGTTCAAAAATATTTGAAATGTTCACTTTTTCTGGTTGTTTTGGATGATGAGACGTCTACTGGCAAAACGCACTCATATAAATCCCAACTTATCTTTAAATGAGCTTCACCAGAAATTAGGTGCAGTTCAATAAGCTACTCTGTGTCACCCAAGAAAAAATAAATAAAAATAACGAGCTAAACATTATGAAATCAAAGTTTGTTCCTCAGGAAGTCATGGGATGTTCAGGATCTGAGTTTGTGTCCTAAAACACTTCAACATACAGTCTGCATGATAAATCTATTATGCGGATTTTTTTTTTTTAACAAAAAGGCCATAAAAAGGAAAAGATGTAACTTTTTGCATTTGCCTTAGTTGGTGCGAGTATCTATGAATAAGCAAAGTGACTTCCTCTTCACCAACACTCGTCTGTAGCTTAATTATACAGTACCAATTCATTTACGACTCTACTACTCACATGAAAAGCCTGTAAGTCTTGCTGTCATTGGGCCTCATGCAACAACATTTTCGTATTCTTGTCGTAACTTTCTCTTAAGTTTTCCCCTACCGTGGGCTCCTACGAATGCGCCATGTCAGATTCAACAAACGTTCTTAACTTCAGATAACTGCGTAATCCTCGTAAAATCCTCGTAAACAAGATGCGTTCCTCCTGTGCGTAAGTGAGCGCGTGTTCAAGACAATTGCAAATCTGCATAATTACTGCCCCGATGATTCCATACGCTCTCAAAAACAGACGTACGAGACAGGAACATTTATGTACCTGTAGGTACGTTTTTTTACAAATGTTCTCTCAAAAGTACAACATTGGTCTTTGAGGCCAGAAGTGTACCTATATACTATGAAAAAGGGTCCAAAGTAATATAAAGTACAAATTTGTACCATTTCAACCCTAAGGGTACCTGCAGCTTTGAAAAATGTGTGTAGCTTGTACAATAACTATAAATAGCAGTCCTTCTAAACAGTAGTATAATTATAGTTATTATATTATGATTTTCATAATAATCATAGTAATAATTATATTTTTAATTATATATGTGTTTGGCCTAATATTTATATAATAATTATTCATTTATTATTAGCATCTTTGATTGTTGTCATAATCTCTATTTTATTGACTTTTATTCATAATTTTTAATTGGTTCAATTGTACTTTATTAACTGGTACAGCTTGATAAGGTACAGAAATGGACCAGGACCGAAGGGTACAGAAATGTCTTTCAAAAAGGAACACCCCCAGCGGCAAGTGTTTGTACCCTTTTAAGTACAAATTGGTACCTCTATTTTTGAGTGTGTACACAGTATATGGCTACGACCTCCCATGCTTGTCAGAAGGTGTTCATGCACAAAAATGGCATCGAAGATGGAGAAGAGAAACTTTACCAGTTTGAAGATGGAGGTTACTTACTGAGATATGAGCAGCAGAATTAAAAGAGGTAAAAGCCGAGAAGTGGAGAATAAATCACAAGAGCTGTAAATGTCGTGTCACCTGTTGGTTGCACTGTTACAGAAGTAAAAATAAAAATTATATGATCTGATAATGGAGTGAAAAAGACGTCTAACAAAAACAACACAGTCACTGAAAACTACTGGTGGAGGCCAAGAGGTGTAATATATGAGATAAATGCTTAATATGAGTTTGCCATCAACCAACACAGCGCAACATTCTGCAAAATCTCCTTTTAATACACACGCACATAAGTGTACTGTGTGTCCCAACTGGATGAAAATGCCAACGCGAGACCACATCTGTCATCCTTTCATCGCCCTCTCCATCTCTCTCATACAACACACATAAAAATGTGAACGGTGAACTCTAATTTGACAAATCATTCAAATTCATTCAAATTGTGTAATAACGAAGCCAAGGCTGGTGCAATGACATGAAGTGAAAGCATGTGAAGAGTTGCAAGGGACGAGTGTTGCTGAGCCTCCTTTCTGAACTTTCTATCCATTTTCTGTTTGAGATGTTATTTCAGTTTTATAGTAGCTAGATCTGAAATAGAGCTCACTGACTTTCTTTTGACGAAATGACAACAAATTAAACCAGTGTTCCCTGGACAGAGACATGCTGGCTGCCAGTGAAGTGGCCGATAGTCCTGTCGCTCAGTCTGCACATAGAAATGTAATTTATAATTGATATTGGATTTTAAAATACACAAATGCTTCTAAAGCCTCGTTTCCACCAGCGGGTCTGGGTCAGGTTCACGTTTTTTGGGTCTCCACAGATGAAAACTGGGACGAGTACCCTTATATCCAACCTGACCTACTTTTTTGGTACCCTTCGGTAGGGGTACTGATCTAACCCATCCGGACCAAAGAGGTGGAGCTAATGCATAGCAACCCGTTGATTCGTTAAAAAATCCGTCACTTCCCACATGACCCAGCGTGAAAACAAACTCCTTTGTTTCTGTCATGTTTGGTGCGGTGCTTTGGTTAAAAGGGGTTGTACTGCGATGATGTCACACGATAACATAGCAGCGCTATCTGGTTAATACTCTGCCTCCAGTGTAAGGGTACAGTTTGCTGTGGGGACGCAACATGAAATCATGAAACATATCTGTACCAAAACCCACCCAACCCGGCCCGGCCTGACCCGACCTGACCCGACCCAGACCTGCGGGTGGAAACGGGGATTGAGTAACTATTGATACAGTCAGAAGAACTATGTTTGGATAACAGCAGACAACAGTCTGGAGCACTCTGAAATTTGTTTGTGCCTGACAGAAGATTAGAAATACGAGAAAATTGGTGAATGCTGCATTTTCTCCTAAATCACTCGTACGAACCATTTAATAATGAATTTGTTCGTACAAAGTGCTTCTTGCATGAGGCCCACTGGGTGTGAATTAGCAACCCTGACCATAAATAAGTGTAAGGGTTTTACAGTATGCACCCATCAAACAACATGTGATAAGATCAAAAAGGCAATTGCTGATACCATCCATTGCTGTTATGTTTCTGATGTCATTGAAAGCCTCAGAAAATGGAGACATCAACATTCAAGCTTGTTTAAATGCATTCATCCTTATATTCTTGATAATCACTCTCTGCTTTGAACTTGCACAATTGAATTACCCCAATATCAGAGCTGGCCATTACATAGCAAAGTGGAAGAGGACAGGATTGGCAGTGTCATCTGTTGGTGGGAGGAGGCGTGGGCGGGACAGGATAACTGCCACCATTAATCAACAGTCACTAAATGAGGAAAAATGTGCAGAATCATACCCAAATCATTGTAAGGATGGGGAAGGAGAAGTATCTTCTGAGCTGGTGATGTGAAAAATAGGTTGAGGGTAAACTCTGGACACCAGCTTGATGTTGTAAAAAGAAAGGTTTTATAACAAAAAGCTAAGCATCTAAAAAGAAAAACAGACCTGAAGAATCCAGTGACCCTTTAACAGCCAATGAAAAAGAGTGGTGATTACTCCGAATATGGACCAAAAGTCATATCCCGATATAGGTTGAATATCAATATACGGTATTGTACATCAGTGGTTCTCAACCTTTTTTCAACCAAGTACCCCTTCTAATGTAAAGAACGTTTGGTTGGAAAAATAGATTTAGATAATAATAATAATAATAATAAAAATATATAATAGGCTACAGCACTTTGTCATGTGTGTCTGGTTTATTAAACTAGAACAGTGCAAAACAACAGTAACAGTTAGTGATCTCTTTTGACTACTGTATATAGACTGAAGACAAAGATATGCAAGGACATTCATTTTATCTTTTCAGCTGGATTTCTACAACCCTTCAACCATGACCCCATTGTTTATTTTGTCAAGATGACAGTGATTGACGGGCGATAGTTTCAGACTATTTCATTGTCCTAAGTTTAAAGGTTTAATATAGAACATTTTTATTAAAAGCTACATTTAGAATATACAGTATATGTACCTCCACTAGGCTTTTGGATGGGTGCAGAATGAAAGTGCAGCATTTCCTTAAAAAATTTATATGTAGCCTGAAAATAAATATAAATTTTAACAGGTCTCTATGTTGCAATAGTATGTTCGGCACAGTTCGGATGGCACAGGGAAAAATGCTGGAGTCGGCAAGTCAAGCAGCTGCTTTAGAGCCCTGGAAATATTGTTATCGGTCTCTGAAAAGAAATAACCTAAGAAAAGCAAGAACTGCAGTAAATTTAGGCGGACTACACTTGGACCTACGTAAACATTTTCCATGGCATCAGAACACAGAAATGGCAAATTTTCTCCTGGATTTGTAAGCTAACTTGCTTGCTACTGTGGCTAACATTACCTGTCAGTTATAAACTCCTCTGCATTTGTGGCAAAGTGCGCAACAAGGGCCTGGGACGAATTCGATTCCACAGACCCCCCAGTGACAGTCAGGTACACTTACCAGTCAGCCAAAGGGACTGTATATCCCTGTGGCCAAGTAGCTAGGGTGCATGATCTATCAGAAGCATAAGCCCCTTTCAGACTTTCATAGATCTGGAAAGTGGTACTAGTGCGGACTTTGTCTTTTACCTCGGAGATGTAGCAGACATGTACCGGCTGGTCTCCATGTCATAAGAACAGAAATGTTGTGGTGCATCATTTTGGCTGAACGCACAAGAAAATGTTCCGGACAGAGTTGAAGGAAGAGCATAGCTGTGGGGACTTATCCACATTTCCTGATGTCTGAAAGCGCCCGGGACTCAATAAGTCTGCAAGGAAGCGGCATGTTGGAAAAGACGAGTCCCAGTTAAAGAGCAGATGGACTTTACTGTACCTGTTTTGCAATGCAAGTCTGAAAGTGGCTATAGTGACAGGACCCCACACTGTCACACATTACTTGTCGGACATGTTGCAGGCTGTTGGTCACCTGTCTATCAGCAGAAAGCCTGGCAACCAAACGGCTGGAGTTGATTTTCTGCCGTTGCAACCACAACTCAGACAAACGTGATGTCGCTGTTCTGTCTGTATTCCATATCCAACCTTTAAAGGAGTCATCACCCAGAAATCCCACTCTTTCATGTTAAAACATGTGTATTGAAACAGGACCTCAGTTATAACGTGCCAGAAACTCCGGAGAGTGACAGTGGCTTTGTCTTTGTGGTCTCTCTCTTCTCACCAGAATCGTCCACAAGAGCGTGCTGTCCACAGTACGCGATTTTGTTTTGTTTCTCTGAATGACGTGATCTACAGAGGCTGCTAGCTGCTAAGCTAGCCTCTTTAGCACCACCTAAAACCAGCTGATTACCTGCCGCGGAGTAGCGTTTAATGACCAGCTTTGTCAGAGAAGAGGACGACGACGACATGGAGGAGGGAAAAAAAAATTGCCGTGCTGAGCTGCTTCGGCAGAAATTCAGCAGTTTTCAGTTTTCAGTGCTGTAACAGGAGGGACAGCACTATCAGGGACCAGTGGATTATATTTATCAGTGAGGATGTGCAGTCGGTAAGTGTTGCTGCTTGTGTAACTTATTATCTTTTGTGTAAGAGACCAGTAAACGGTGGTCGACGAACTGTGACAAGCTGCTAATGTAGCTACAAAAGCTAACGCTGTTTGGTTAACTTCACGACAGACGTCCGCTCCTTATTTTCATCAGAGTCCAGCCCTTTTACTCCGCAGATCCTCCATATCAACCGTACCGTGACATTTTTGTCACGTTTTTCTCTGTTGGGACATCATTTCCTTCACCTGCTCTGTCCTGATAAAACTTTGTTTTGGCTTTGACGTTTGCCTCGTGAACGCGCTTACAGACAGGTCTAATTCTTGTGCGTATTCTCGCGAAAAACAAAAGTTGGGGATAAAAAGAGGTCAAAATGAGCTCATTAAATTTTCCTCCCACCCAACTATAATTAAAAATTAATTTAAAGATAATTTAAGAAGGATTGTGTACATTAAACACTAGGTTATGAAACCTTTAACAATATAATCCAATATTTTTAGCGCAAAGTGAGAGCAAATGTTAAGTCATAGTCAAAGCCAAATATAACATGTCAAAAGTTGTTTTTTCTAAACTGGCCGAATGAAATAATTCTCGGCTTATCAAAGAACAATAAAATGTAAACAGAAATATTGTATAACGATTGTATAAAAATTCCAAAGATGCAAATAACGAACATTTCAAAAGAACTGAATATGACAAACCCTTGTAAGGGCAGCATTTATATATAAAGACAAGACAAACAGACATTGAATTACATATACTGATATTGTCTAAATCCATATCTTTTTCTGTCCTATACGGTTCCCTAACTTAAACGAAAATACAGCTGGAAACCTTGACCCTCCTATAAAGCATGAAGTCAGCAGCAGAAAGATCTATGAAATGTTGAAGTCCTGTATGTTTGCTATAAAAGAAAAGGAGAATATTCCTCTGAGACTTTGCTCCATATTGACATGATAGCATCACACAGCTGATGAACATGAGAATCTCCCTTTCCACCACATCCCAAAGCTGCTCTGTTAGACTGATATCTGGTGACTGTGGAGGAATCTTTTATTCTTTTACCTTTTAAGGCTTTCTTTTCCTCTGCACCCCTCTGTAATGCTCGTAATGTTTTATGTATAGCATTTGAATTATCTTGTACCCTAACTGTATATGAAATGTGCTATACAAATAAACTTGCCTTGCCTCACAGGGAACTCATTGTCATGTTCAAGAAAGCAGTTGAAGATGATTTGACATGGTGACATGGTGCGATCCTGCTGGAAGTAGCCTTCAGAAGATGCTACACTGGTCATAAAGGGATGGACATGGTCAGCAACTATACTCAGTAGGCTGTGGTGGTTAAATGATGTCACTTAGGTATCAGGGGGCCCAAAGTGGCAAAGAAAATCTTCTTCAGACCATTATACCATGACCAGCAGCCTGAACTGTTGATCCAAGTCAGGATAGATTCATGCTCTTATGTTTCAACCATCTGAATGAAGCAGCTGAAATGGAGACTCGTCAGAACAGAAAATGTTTTTCCATCTTCTATTGTCCAATGTTGGTGAGTCTGTGTGAATTGTAGCCTCAGTTTCCTGTTCTTATCTGACAGGAATGATACGTGGTCTTCTGCTGTCGCCCATCTGCTTCAATGTCAGATGTGTTATGTGTTTAGAGATGCTTTTCTGCTTAGTTAGAACCATTAGTTATGTGGCTGTTGCCTTTCTATCATCTCTAATCAGTCTGTCCATTCTCCTCTGAACTCTGACATCAACAGGACATTCTGGTCCAGACAACTACTGCTCACTGGATATTTTCTCTTCTTCAGACCATTCTCTGGAAACGCTAGAGGGTTGTGTGTGAAAATCCCAGTCAGCAGTTTCTGAAATTGTTACAGGTTTTGGGGGGGGGCACTTTGTTCTTACATTTCTTTTTTTTTTCATGTACTTCAAACTTGCACACTTTCAAACCTTACACATTAAAATCTCCTGGGTCAAACTGCTGGGCTTAAAAGGGACCAACTCATTTTGTGGTTATTTCAACAGACATTTGGGTTGTTGGGTTGTTGACCCAGCATCTGGGTTACATTTTTAACCTGAAAAAAAAAAAGTTTAAAAAAAAGCAACCTAGCTCTCTGGGTTGAAGTAACCCAGGAATTAGTTGGTCCCTTTTAAACCCCAGCAGTGGGTCAAAAATACAGGAGTACCTACCTGCAGTTACAATGACCGACAAGGGTGCCGCCATACATTCAATCCATACAGGAAGTCTCAAGCGGAAGTTAGTTAAACACCACCAAGAGTAACTATCTGCGGCTTGCAGACAGATGCGTATGGTGTAGTCGGGTGGTTCGGATTGTATTTTAGTAAGTTACATGAAGGAGAAACTTCCGATTGGGACTTCCGGCATGGATTGGATATATGCCGACATATCGTGACTGCAGTTGGGTCCCTCTTCAAAAATAGTTATGTTTTTTGTTTGTTTTTAAGTGTGGAGTGTTTAGTGTGTATGATTTTTATACCTTATATCAGGGCTTTCCAGCTCCTGTCCTTGAGGGCCCCAATCCTGCAGGTTTTAAATGTATTTTTGTCCCAACACAGCTGATTCAAATCAAAGGCTGTTGGATCTATTCAATTTCAGTCAGCTGTGTTGGTACAGGGAAGGACTGAAACCATGCATGATAGCTGCAGGACACCCCTGCATTAAATTGTTATACCTGATCTTTTTATCTGATTGACTTGTATGTTGTTTCTTGATTTGTGTGTTTGCTTTAAAACTTGCTGCTACAACTGATTTCACAGTTTGGGATCAATGTAGTCCGTCTATCTATCTATCTATCTATCTATCTATCTATCTATCTATCTATCTATCTATCTATCTATCTATCTATCTATCTATCTATCTATCTATCTATCTATCTATCTATCTATCTATCGTTCGTACTGTTACTACCTTGTAAAGACGTGTCCTATTCCGTTGTCCTCCAGCTTCTCCTCCACCGTGTTGTGGGAGTGACAGTCAGATGTCCTCCAACTTCTCATCAAGCAGTGGAAGGACTGAATTACTGTCACTCTGCTGAAAAATAAAAATCGCTGCTGGAAACAAAAGAATCACGACAAGCATTTGTTCACGAGTTTCTTATTATGTCTGTCCGGTCTTCATTATCAGGAGGATGCTGCCTGTCTCTCTCTGATTAGAGTAAGATTACTCCGGCCATGCCAAGGCAAAATAAAATGAAAAGCATGAGTCACTTTAGCAGCAAAGGATTTAGTTCTGTGTGTGATTACGTTTTCTGCCTTCTGTTTATGTCCTTATATACAAACCTCTGTTATTCTCAGAAAATGTAAACCCAAATTTATCTCCTGTTTAAGCTTTATGTTTTTCCATCACAAACTTGAAGGAATTCAGTTGTCTTTCTCTGCCCAGTGTTTGGCCTCCTGAGAAGTAGTTTAGAAAAGCAAATCATTATCTGATTCATAACTAGACAGCATTTTTAACTGGACTTTCACTGATTTGTTTTTATTTCTACATTAAAGTTTTATTTCTGTGACGCAGAAGTCTTCAGTGCAGAGCTTGTTGTATTGATTATCTGATCCAGTTGCCACAAAGCCTTTTAAAGTACTGTGGACAGCCCTTTCAAAACCTTCAGTCAAGCCATAATTTGACAGAAAAACCTCTTCAACTTCGACAATAAAAATGTGAATTCAGAGATTCTCCCAGTCCTGTAACTATGCTGAGGCACGGTCACATTTGTGACCACTCAGCTTCAGGTTTTACATAAACACATCAGGTGAGCCAGTCAAGTCCATCATCCAGTGTCATCTAATCACGCTTCGCCAGAAAAACATCTGTCTGAATTTACATTTACGTTGGTCTAAAATCCTTTCAGTTTACACACAATACATGCAAATGCATACAGTACAGTACAATTTCCAACATCGAAGTGTGTAGCAGGGATCATTTTTGCAATATTCCATATTGTATAAATGGAAGAATAATTTATTTACAACCATCATTTTGTTCATTTCACTGTATATACTGGAAGAACGAGCCTTTAAAGTAGGATAAAACTAAAAATGATAGTATTTGTACTGTATTAACCTCACAGCCCTTTGGTCGTTCATACAGACCAAACAGGGGAAGCTTCACCAGAGTTTCAATTTACAAAGTAAAGAAAAGAAGAAAAAAAAAAGTACAACATGGCAAAAAGAAATGCAAATGAGACATTTTTTCCATTGGCTGGTAAATAAACTAAACTGTCTCCAGAAGCTGATGGACTGTAACAAGCTTTGTTGCTAGTTGCTGTAATAGAGGAAGGAGTCCACACTGGAAACAAACCTTAAAGGGACTCCGTGTAACTTTTGGCCAGAATGGGTTACAATAGGCTCGATTGGACTGACTGCATCTGTCGACCGTCTGACTTCATGGACAAAAGAGAGCTTCGTGAGTCATCAGGGGCGGACCAGAAAAGCAGCACAGCTCAGCCACACAAGTTAGCGAACAGGAAGAATGTAAGGACGAAGGAACTTATTTGCCTTTGTTTATCTAAAAGTTACTGAACGTTTTGCAGAACTGTTCGCCTAATTTCAGAGTATTGAGACAGCATTGTTGTTGACGCCAATTACATGAACTATTGTACTGTAGTAGAAATGTCTGCCACACAGAATGTTATTAACCTGTTAAGGCCCATTTATGCTCCCTTACGTATGTACGTAAATGGCGACGTCCATTTGATGCGTTGCCATGCAGGCTTTCATACTTCCATAGGTCTTCTGCATTTCGATGGTTCATATATCAGTTTGTCCACAAGGCGGCAGTGCTGAGTTCATAGTTAATTTTCCTGTTTTGATGTCAGTTTACACCGCTTGGTGTCAATATAAGTGTATTTTCGGCCACACTCACACAGCCTCTCCTCAAAAGCTACAGATGCTCCTCTCTGCTTGGCGTCTTTTTTCACAGGTGCTTTTATTAGGCTATTTGGCATTGGTGGTTTTTGTGTTTTCTTACGGTTCCTGTTCTTCTTCTCTGGTTTGTTCCTGCATATCAGCTACAGAGTTCAACACTGACCCCGCGGTTTCTGGTTGTATTGCTCCGTCTTGTGCACGCACCAAATTACATGTATAACCGACACAGACGACAGACGAAACTGTCGTCTGTCTGCGTGTCCGTCCGTCTGCATATCCGTCTTTGCGTCGAGCAAAAATTGGCCTTTAAGGTGCAACATAAAGTACAGCAATCTGTTAAATGCCCAACCTCAAATATACAAAACTTAAATGCTTTGCCTTGTCATGGATTCAAAACAAATAAAAAAAAAATCGAAACTTTTTTTAGATGGGGAACAAAATTAACATTATTACAACCTCCCCATTAATGCTTTCCTAGAAGTTGGTTAATTCACAGGTCTGTGGGTTCTCACTTTTTCGAAAAAAAAAAAAAAATTGTAAGTTCATATCGTTAAATGTGTTGAGGGTCTGAAAAGCACCTATGAATGCAATTTATTATTATTATTATTATTATTATTAAAGGTTTGGGTGCTCATGGATAACATGGGAGAGGGAAGTGCCAAGTTGGTATGAGGAAAGGTGTGGATCAAGGTTATAACAGTTTTGGATTTTTAACTAGTTTTGGTTTTTATTTAGTTTTGACTTTTTGTTTTTCAATTCAGTTAGTTTTAGTTTTTCAAGCAGGTTTGCTAGTTTTTTATTAGTTTTTATTTTTTGGGGGAAAATGCTTAGTGTCAGTTTAGTTTTTATTTGTATTAGTTTTAGTTTGTTTTGTTTTTTATAAATTATGCAAATTTGTCTGTTGTGACATTCAAAATCATCAGAAAGTTACTCAAAGTAAAACCGGTAGAGCAAAGTAACTAGATTCAATAGAAATACATTTCATATTATTTGTGGTTAGTCTTTAATTAATAAATTCTGCAGTTAGATATTACATCTAGCTAAATATTTTGCTTCAATTTAAGTTTTGATCTAAATGATGTCCTCGACAATAACATGGCATGTACTACTCCTTAAATGCAACAACCATGACTTGAAAGTTAAAGTAACAGTTTATCCTAACCTTTTGTATGCTTGCATAAATGATTACTTATAAATGTAATCTTTAAGGTGTTATTTAACCCAAACGGTGCTCTGGCATCTATCAAATAAAGCTGGTGCAGCAATGTTAAAATTCTGAAAGGACAAACAACGTGTGTGAAACGAGAACCCCTTGAGACACCGTAAATAAAGATGGTGGCACAAATATGGCAGTTGCGAAGTATCTACTTCTAAGAAAGTAAATATATGTTATTTTCGTAAAGTGATTATATACCAATAGAAACACATTTTTCTGAGATATTTTTCATAGTTTTGTTGTTGTTACTGACCTTTGATTTTGTTACACAGTGAACCAAACTTTTAAACATTTAGTCATTGACATTAAATCATCATCCAAGAGTTTTGATTTGTTTGTGGAGGGCTGCACGCAAGCCTGTTAGTGCTGACTGAATACCTAAAATCCTTCACTCTGCATGGGGTGAGAATTACACAGACCAGAGCTACATGCTACCATAAATGAATCCTTACTGACAAGCATCACTACAGGCATGAGGATAAAATGATGGCATGTATTTTCAGCTGATGCTCCATTGTAACCGAGCTGGATTTTCCATAATAGGAACAAAATAATCCATCAATGTCCAGTTAAATTATGCCTTCTCGGAATGTTTTATCTTAAAAATGCGTCTGAAAATATTTTTTCATAAGTAAGCAGAATGGGTTTTTTTTTGGTTTTTTTGTTTTTTTTTGTGGAGGCCACAACCATTTTTTAAGGAGCCTCGGCAGTTTAAATTAGATTTTTACTCAAGTAGTCCCTCCTCATGAGAATTCATGCCAACATGGTGAGTTAGTTTACTATTTCTGGAGCATTTCCTGCCTCAGGTTGCATCCATCATGTTTGGTTTCCTTAAGTCAACAGAGACTCTACGAGATAGGGATCTAAAAGCTGCAGAGGTTCTGCTTCGGTCTGTGCACCTGCACACTTAGCAACACACAAGCTGTGCTTTTCTGACATGTTTTTGAAAAGGAAAAAAACTAAATATTTTCTTGCTAACAGATGTGAAAAGCAACAGTTTACAGATCTGTGTAAGAGTCACATATTAAACTGGAGCATGGCGGTCATATATGGAAGCAGTCTAGTTTCAACAGATTAAAAGAAGTCTTAGCAACACATCTAAAACCCACCAATCATATTTGTACTCTGAACGTGTGAACAAGGGCTTTATTTTGTATGCATGTATGGTATGACATAAGTTAATTTATGACATTATGACATGTTGGTATGCAGATTTAATAGAGTGTAAGAGCTGTTACCTCACCACAATAATCCAACACGAGTAATATCATGATAACATGATAACAGAGTCATGAAAAACTAAATTAAATTCTAGGTTTGATATATCTGTACATCTATTCTATTCAGCTTCACAGTGGGGCTGGGATCTATTACAAATGCTAATAAGTATGAGACGGGTACACCCTGGACAGGTCGGCAACAGAGAGACAAACAACTGCTCAAACTCTCTCTCTCTACCAGTATTTAGAAAGACTAATTAACCAAACGTGTGTGACAGTTGACAGTCCTGTCGCTGTGCCTCCAATTAATCATGTGTCCTGGCTACTTGGCTAACAGGGATGTCACTTTGGTGTAATAGTCAGCGTGCATGACTCTTACCCAGGAGACCGGGGTTGTGGCTAATTATAATGTTTCTGACAACTTGGTAACTTAACCAACAACTTAAAACCAGACATATTATAAGCAGGTTCAAAGCAAGTCAGTCTGTAGCAGCAGCAGCTGCACCGTAGTCTCATGACTCTGAAAGGAATGCTGGGATATGAAGTTCTTCCAGAATAATGGGGACTTTTCTACACTCAAAGAAATTAATCAGTCACTTACATATTTTTTTTATGTTAACAGGTTTCATACAACTTCAAATTAGAACAAATAAATCTTATTTTGTTGTTCACGTTACTTAAATGAATTGTGTTCATACAACACATTACGTATATGACGTAGGGATAACATGAGACAATATCACATTGAAAAAACGTTAAAAAATGATCTAACCCAACAAACACCTATTTATATGTTATCTGATGATAAATTTTTTTATAGTAAAAGCCCACAAAGGAACTTTTAGCAGTTTTTTTCAGTGACGCGCCCCCATTGGCGGCTAAACTAGCATCCATTTTCATCGTACCTGTACTGTGATTCACTCCAGCCAGTAAAACACAGTCTTATCTTGACTCTTGTTCTGTCCCTTCCTCTCTTTCTTTTCCTCTCTTCCTCCGGTAATGTTTCCTTGCGTTTTTGTTGCTGAATCCTCCATGATACACGTTCAAAACACCCGCTGTGTTCATATCTGGTTCATATCCATTTGCTAGTAACTGACGCGGTGTGCAACCAATATTCAGCTGCAACGTCACGGCACCATCCTGAATACAAAACTTACAGTTTTGAACAGTTTCTGAGCCTTGGGATGCCGCTGGGTAGTAATGGTTCTAAAATGTGCATAATAAATGTTGGTGTGCCCTCAAAATGAGTCAGAGCTGCATATTTTTAAGGTTTAAAAATTACTTTGTGTAATTTTTTGTGCTTTTCAAGCAAGTTGCAACTCAAAGCGCTTTACAGTTTAAAAATATTCCCTCCCACAGACCTTCAAAAAGCCCTGGAGCACCAACCTACGCCAAGGCACTAGCAGCACTGCACTCAGTCTGCCACAGCCAGCCCGGATACAGACGGCCCCCACAAAGGAATCAGCGGAGGGACCTAAGGACCCAGGAACAATAAAACTAATATAAGACCATCGCATAAACACAGAAACTACATTAAAATCTTGAATAGAAACAGCTAAAATGTCCAAACGGTAATAAAAAGGCAATCAAAAGACAAACAGTGAGTAACAAACAAAATATTAGATTAACCACTTACTACTTAAACAGTAAAAATCAGCTAAAAGCCAAACTAAAAAGGTGGTACTTGAACCTACTCTTAAAAACATGAATGTTCTCTGCGCCCCTGAGATCCTATATACAGGTACTACCCCAAAAATTTGAATATTGTGAAAAAGTTCATGTATTTCTATAATTCAACTTAAAAGGTGCAATTTACATATTGTATGGACAAATAATATGCAAATCAATATATTTAAAGCTTTTATTTGTTTATACTGTATGTTGCTGATTAGGACTTGCAGCTTAAGAAAACCTCAAATTCTAAAATTCCAAAAATTTGAATATTGCATGAAATCAATTTAAAAAGGACTTTAAATACAAAAAAGTCGGGCCCCCTAAAGTAAAATCTTGCATCTGTACTTTATACTTGGTTTGGGCCCTTTTGCTTAAATGACTGCCTAAACCCGGCGTGGCATGGATGCTACCAGCTTCTGGCATATCTCAGGTGTTATGGACGACAAACATGCTTCCATCACACCCCTGAGCTCTTCTTTATTGTTTGGTCTCTTCCCGTTCAGCTTTCTCTTGACAATGCCCCACATGTTTTCAATGGGGTTCAGATCAGGTGAGTTTGCGGGCCAATCAAGCATGGTGATCCCATGATTGATGAACCAAGATTTTGTACTTTTGGCAGTGTGGGCAGGTGCCAAGTTCTGCTGGAAGATGAAGTCTGCATCCCCATACAACTGGTCCACTGAAGCAAGCATGAAGTGCTCCAAAATGTCCTGGTAGACGGCTGCATTTATGCTGGACTTCTTGAAGCTCACAGGTCCATTCCTTATGAAGTCCTCCACACTTTTGAATGGCCCTTTCCTGACCATCTTCTCCAGGCTGCTGTCAGCCCTCCGGCTTGTACACCGTTTTCTTCCACACTTCTTCCTTCCAATTAACTGTCCATTAATGTGCTTTGAGACAGCACTCAGAGAACATCCAGCTTCTTTTTTTTATCACTTTTTGTGTCTTTCCCACCTTGTGCAGGGAGTCAATGATGGTTTTCTGCACAACTGTCAGATCAGCAGTGTTCCCCATGATTGTGAATCCTTCTAAACCAAGACAGGGACTTTTTTTTAAAGGCTTGGGGCACTTATGGAGATGTTTTAGATTACTTACCTGATTAGAATGTGACACTCTGAACCTACAATACTGGAGCTTTTCAACGTATTCTAATTTTTTGAGTTTTTTAATTTGAGGTTTTCTAAAGCTACAAGTCCTAATCAGCAACATCCAAACAAATAAAAGCTTGAAATATATTGATTCACATATTATTTGTCTAAACAATATTTAAATTGCACCTTTTAAGTTGAATTACAGAAATACATGAACTTTTTCAGGATATTCTAATTTTTTGGGTAGTGCCTGTATGTATATATATATATATATATATATATATATATATATATATATATATATATATGAAGAAACTAATAAATACAAAATTATAGTTTTGTGAAATAAAATAGTGCCTTTGAATTGTGGTTGGAAATAATAATTTAAAAAACAAACAAACAAAAACTGTCCCAGACACATTAGACCACCTTTCCCATGACGGTGGACCAAAATATCTGTCAACAGGTGCAGACGTCTTTTTGAACATTACAGAAACACCTGATTGCAATGATTGCCAAAGATTTTTGCTTTGGAGCCCCATCATGCTTGTTTACTTGTTTTATTTTTGTGTGTTTGTTTTTAATATTTCTGTTGAACCACAATTTAAAATTGTCAGGATTTTCATAGAATTGTTATTAATTACTTGTGTCAATTTCAACTTATTTCACTGACAGCTGATGTTTTCCCCTTCTTTAATTGGAGGGTATAATTTTAAGGACTGTATGTACAGTATATATCTGCTACTACAGGTTGCAACTATGGAAACTATGAAAGTACTGGATTTCCCTCTGGGATCAATAAAGCTTTTTTAATTAAATTTCATTGTATTTTGTTTCATATACAAGACATCAGGAATTTATATTTATTGTTGTGATTGCAGCATCACCAATTCCTGTAGGGACTGAACAGAGAGCTGCTGAGTGCAGTACATCAGGTTAATCAGATGTGTCATGTCACCTAGGTATGAAAATTAGCTTCAAGAAAACTTTTGAAAATAATGCATTTCCCTTATGGGTTCAACACATGGGAGGCAATGTTGCTCCTTACTTACAGTATTTCAGATGGAACTTGCTCAACGTGGCCAAAATCGCTTGCCCTTTTCCAGCCAAGTGACAGGCAACAGTCATGCATGTTAAATTTCACACTAGTTCACAGATGTGCACACGCGGGCTAGCGGCACACAGTTGAAAAATGTTCAACTTTTGTTGCTGCAACATGCCACTGCAACTAATCAGAGAGGGTTTCATTGACTGACTAATGAGCTGAGAACAGGCTACACACTGCAATCCACAGCAACGTCACACTTGGAGGAACAGATGATTTCAGCTGTGTCTGACGTTTCCATTCTTTATCATACTTCACGCAGTGACAGATGTAATAAAAAGGAAGCCGCGTAGAAACTGGTTTAAAAAGTTTTCTCCATGAACCCATGGTCGTCTTGTTGTTCTGTTGAGTCAACAGCAAGATTTTACTCAGTTCATGCAAAATCTTCTGATTCTGAAAAATTTCAAATTCCCTCCAATTACATAACCAAAGAAATTTGGAGACAAGTTAACCTGAGAGTGCGCTGCCTCCGCCGTCGCTGCCGTCACCGCTGTCTAAGGATGGGGTGATTTTGATCGGATCGTCTATTGGCGATCAAAGGCGAGGATCATGATCTTTTTCAAAGGCGATCTGCAATCTTTGACTAATTTACTGCCATATGATGTTAAAGAAAAACTGCACTGTACTGTGTAGGCTACTTAAAATGTTTCTTGTGGAGCACCATGTCTGCATAAAGAACCCTTTTATATGTGCGGGGGGGGTGATTTTTCTCTCTTCCTTCCCCCCTTTTTTTCTCTTTTCCTTCTTACTTCTTCAGAGGTGTTTGCGGACGCAGGCTCTCTGTCTCCTCTGTTCTTCATCTCCATTGAAAGGGATATTTTTGTGTTCTGCACATGTTATACTCACAAGGATTCTTGGTACTTTGAGTAAACTACAGAAAGTATTTTGTACCAGCGATCAGACGGTACTCTGCACAGCTTGACTGTGGTCAAGCCAGCCGCCTCTCGTTTTCAAGTAGTCAAGCCAGCCGCTCTTAAATTTTAAGTGCGCTTCTGTCGTAGGCTTTACGGTATATGCACGGAAATCACTTCGTAGCATGGAACTACAGGTTGTTTCTCTGTTTTCTCTGAATAGATAGTTTTGCGCAGCAAATTCCATCCCAACATTATATATACAACTATATCAGAATTGGTGTATGAGTAATAGCATGAGTAATCATATAGAATAAAAGATAGATTAAAAAATCTATTAAGACCTAAAATCAAAAAATAATTGGTGTGTCTTTGCCAGCTTGGGTAGTACTATAATCCTGACCTGGTTTGGGGTCAATAGGTCACATGACCTCAAAGGTATTGAGCAAAAATGCTAATATTTACAGTAAAAAATACATTAAAAATCTATAAAGACCTAAAATGAAATACAAATTGGTGTATCTTGGCCAGCTTGGGTAGTACTATAATCCTGACCTGCAGTCAAGCCAGCTGCCTCTCGCGGATCCGCGGTCACGCCAACCGGCGTTATTACGGCTGTAAGTCTGAAACCTGGCTGGCTTTAACTGCAGTGGCTCCAGATGGTTCATTAACCACGATCATTATGACGTTTTCTGTGCATCGCGGTTTGGGTCGGGATATTCCAGCTGATTGCAGTTATCATGTATACAGAGTAACTCTGTCTGCTCACGCATGGAAGCGGGTTATTCTTCTTGTTTGTTTACCAAACACTCCCTGCGCCACAAGTACTGTAGTTTGCTATATTATCTTTCTGTTTAGTCACAAAAGAAATAATTCACGCATTTATTTGAACGATAACTTAATTAAATTGAGACATCAGCGTAAATGAAATACTCCTCACAAATAACCGAACCAAAATTAAATTCTGAGCCACAGACACTTCTATCTTACACAGACCAAGTAAATAAGTGACAGCTGCTTACAGCTGCCAACACAGTTATAAGCTCCAAACAAGGAGCATATAAGGGGAATTATTTGCCAAGACGAGTCTCAGGCAGATGTAGCGCAAAACCACCGGACAAGTTTTTTTATGATGATGATGACGTACCTGTACATGGCCTCTCAGTCGATCAGATCATATATCTCGATTCATAGTGGCCACGATCAATGATCTGAAAACAGGACCGATTTCACATTCCTACCGCTGTCACCCCATCATACAATCTCCAAGCATGTTTCATTTGGGTGGTTATGAATTTCACCTATAGCCATGTATCATTTTCACCCTTGTGTGTCAAGCCAATTACAATCATTATCACAGCTGACTCGATTTACCACAGATTCCGTATATAGTATGGAACTCATTTTATTTAGTTGACTCCCTATTCTGACTGGATTGGTATTACCTAGGGAGGACGTGATAAATAAATTACCCCCAACGTAGCTTTTTCTGTTGCACATTTGCACGGGATAACCAAGGTCTCAGATTTTACTGAAATTCCCAGACATCTAGGAGATATGATGTGTTGGGGTAACATCGGCTAACACTAGCTATGTTTCCATCAGCAGGAATGATCATTCAAACAATGGCGCCCCCAAGGGGTGGCCTGAACAAGAAGCTGGCCACCCCAGCAAAAATTTAATTTTTTCATTTTTATGAACTTTTATGCACTATTAACATGGCGCAGCATGCTTCCTTATATTTAATGTCAAAATCTTTGTCAGCAAATAAAAATAAAAAATACTACACTAGACCTACCATTTTCTGCCATTGCTCTTTTGCTGTAGTCCTCCGCGGGTCCATCACACCTAATTAACTCACCCTTTCTTATGCAAATTCATCCAGGAAGGCGCCACCCAGAACTCCCCTTTCACACCTACTTAGCCTGGACCTCATTGGGCCACACCACACACCCTGTTTAGTCTGTTCACATTACAATTGAGGGCAACGGAGGCCGTCTTCAGCTCTGGTTTTCAGTGTGGGCGAGGTTGTCATAGGGAAGTTTTGTGAAGTCATTTGTTTGTGACACACACACTGAACAACAATGGAGGAGGTTGAGCTTGTGATTTACCTGTTATTCGTTTTATCAACGCTGTTGACCACAGTGTTGTGGCCGCTCAGCTGGTAGACGTGTGGAGAACACCGCCAATAACTACAGCAAGTCAAATCTGAACTCACAGGGCAACAGTACTCGTTAATTCACTCATTCTACTTTAAGTATTGGCGAAATAAAGGAGTTTTGCTGCAGATAATGTCTTATAGAGGCCCATTCATTCTGCTTCCTTCACGTCCATTGTATTTATATACAGCTGTGTGAAAAAGTTTTTGCCCCCTTCCTAATTTCTTACTTTTTTGCATGTTTGTCACACTTAAATGTTTCAGATCATCAAACAAATGTTAATGTGAGTCAAAGATTACACAAGTAAACAGAAAATGCAGTTTTTGTATGAAGATTTTTATTAGTGGGGGGGGGGTCCAAACCTCCATGGTCCTGTGTGAAAAAGTGATTGCCTCCCCTGTTAAAACATAAATTGACTGTGGTTTATTACATCTTTGGAAAGCTGATTTTTACTGCCACACCTGTTCTCAATCAAGAAATCACTTCAATAGGACCTTCCTGACGAAGTTTAGTAGACCAAAAAGATCCTCAAAAGCTAGGCATCATGTTGCGATCCAAAAAAAAAATCTGTAAAAAATGGGAAACAAAGTAATTGAGATCTTTCAGTCTGTAAAAGGTTACAAAGCCATTTCTAAAGCTTTGGGACTCCAGCAAACCACAGTGAGAGCCATTATCCACAAATGGTGAAAACATGGAACTGTGGTGAACCTTCCCAGGAGTGGCCGGCCGACCAAAATTACCCCAAGAGCACAGCAACGACTCATCCAAGAGGTCACAAAAGACCCCAGAACAACATCCAAAGAACTGCAGGCCTCATTTGCCTCAATTAAGGTCAGTGTTCATGACTCCACCATAAGAAAGAGACTGGGGGCAAAAATTACCTGCATGGCAGAAGTCCAAGACCAAAACCACTGCTGAGCAAAAGGAACATAAAGAAAAAGCTCGTCTCAGTTTAGCCAGAAAGCATCTTGATGATCCCCAAGACTTCTGGGAAAATACTCTGTGGACTGACGAGACAAAAGTTGAACATTTTTGGAAGGTGTAGGTCCCATTACATCTGGCGTAAAAGTAACACGGCATTCATTCATGACCTCAAGCTGAAGCGGACTTGGGTTCTGCAGCAGGACAATGATCCAAAACACACCAGCAAGTCCACCTCTGAATGGCTTAAGACCAACAAAATGAAAACTTTGAGTGGCCTAGTCAAAGTCTTGACCTGAATCCCATTGAGATGCTGTGGCCTGACCTTAAAAAGGCAGTTCATGCTGGAAAACCCTCCAATGTGGCTGAATTACAACAATTCTGCAAAGATGAGTGGAACAAAATTCCTCCACAGCGCTGTAGAAGACTCATTGCCAGTTATCACAAATGCTTGATTGCAGTTGTTGCTGCTAAGGGTGGCCCAACCAGTTGTTAGGTTTAGGGTTCTTCACGCAGGGCCATTTAAGTTTGGATTTTTTTTCCCCCCTTAAAAATAAAAATCTTCATTTAAAAACTGCGTTTTCTGTTTACTTGTGTTATCTTTGCCTCACATTTAAATCTGTTTGATGATCTGAAACTTTTAAGTGTGACTGACATGCAAAAAAGTAAGAAATTAGGAAGGGGGCAAAAACTTTGTCACACAGTTGTACATGGACCTACGACTAATCTGAATACAGTAGTGTCCAAAGGAGTCAGAGTGATAAAGAAATGTTGCTGGTGAGTAAGTGCACAAATAAATTCCTAGAAATAAGGTCCAGGTGAAAGAAACAAAAGTTATCCTTTAATAACCCTTGGCCATCCTGCGACTTTCTCTGGCCACCCTGTGGCCACCCCTAAAAAGTTTCTGCAGGCACCCCTACATTCAGAGACAAATGTGTTACCAAGGCAAACTTGCACCATGTCTGCATGTTGTTCAAAATAAACGTTTCTTGCTGCGGGAAAATGCCATTTACGGATTTTTCATGTAGGCCTGTACATGAAAACTCCCGGATTACTCCAGTTCCAAAGTTATTGATTTATAAATTATAAAAAACATAATAATTTGGGGAAAAAAAAACTATTTTGAAGCCTCCATTCTTAGCGAAAAAGGGAAAAAAAAGCCCCAAATCACGTGTCATTTCTGTCCAAATCACAGAGATGCCCGTTCACATTGGATTACTATTATCAGAGGACCTCAGTTTAGCACATTATAGTAGTTAATTTGCGGGGACATTACATCACAAATACATGGCCAGTTCACACGGGATTAAAATCACGGAAAATCTCTGTAATTATTACAAATTACATGTGTTCCCTATATAATACTAATCCCATCAGAATAGGGCTTAAAACTATATTTAAACTCAAATGATTCAGGCTTAAGCCTGAATCACAGTTTAGTCAGTCTTAAGATTTGGACTAAAACCGAATCAAAAGTTGCTGCCAAATTAGCTCCGAGTAATATCCCAAATCTCTGCTCTGTGAAATCTTGTCTTGTTACCTCCACTGAACCCAAATTTGTTTATCTGTGAAGGTCAATAGGCTATTATAGTGTTTGCCTCCTGTACTCAATGGTTCATTTGTAGATAGCCATCAGAGGAGAGACAGCGGGTGGGTCAAATAATCCCAAAGACTGTTCCATAATCAAGACGTCACAGGCTCTCTTCCCACTCACCAATCACTTCTGTCCACAACAACACCTTCATGTGATTTAAAACAGACATAAAGCATTTCAACTTTATATTAATTTGAGGTTCACTGTGGATTAGTTGCATAACTATAGTAAATCTAACCTTTTACATTAATCTAAAGCGCTTTTATAAATGGTTTCTCATAAATCTAGATTAAAGTGAGACATTCTCACCTACATTCTCTTAAAAAATAAAAAAAAGACAGGAAGAAGAGCATCATAATTAACAGTCATAGGCAGTGGTGGAAGCTTGGTCATCAGAAAAACACCAGGAAAAAAAAATTAAATGATTTGACGTGATTCAACTGAGCCTAGCTTACCTCAAATCAAATCATATTGAATCAGCTCACACACAAATCAGATTAACAGTGGGCAGATAGAAATAATGAGAGCAGATACAGTCATCAGATGCATATCTCCTTCAGTTCAAAGTTACACTCTCTTCCATCTTCAGAGACCAAACAAAACTGGGAAAATAAACGTCAGAAGCTTCAGATGAGCAGCCGCACAGTAATGATGGTCCACAATACTGACTTATTTGCTTCGCCTCATCCTGTGCCCAACCCTGATTACACACTGGTAAGCTGAAAAGAGACTCAAAATGCAAAATGAGCAATTAGGCTGTATTATGGAGCAGACTAGCACGAGTTTGATGCTAATTTTACGAAACATCACCACAGCGAAATGTAGCTCCTATAAAGGTAAGACACAGGTCATTATGGGGGCAGCATGGAAGCACTAGCAAAAGTCATTAATAAAAAAAAAAAAAATAATCAAAGAAATAATGTGGAAAACATGAAGTGTCAGGGATGGAGAAACTTGTCTGATTCACATGGTAAATTTCCATAGTTCAATCAGTCAATGTTGTTCCTGGAATGCTCGTTAAGACTTTTTCTTTGGGAAATGCCTGATAATTAAGTAAACAGAACCATATCAGATGCTAATTTATCCTGTTTTCAAGGAGGAGAGGGGAATAGTGTGTCTACAGCCTCGATTTGCGTACATCTTACTGTTCCTTGCTGTAATTTTCACTATTTGACTTGTCAAATTATTGTGTATTGGCTGACTGACACTTATTAAATTTTCCTGTTAAATAACATTTCAGTTCACAGTGTCATATTGCTAACTGAACATTTTCATGCGTAGACCACAGCTGTCTTCCTTTCATTCTTCCTTCCTTTAATGTAGGTGGCAGATTTCAGCTGTGAATAGAAGACAAACTAAAACATTTGTGCTTTATTATGCCAATATTTCATTTAAATTGTCACTAAAATGCAGTCATTAACACTCTCAAAAATAGAGGTACAAGACAGGAACATTTATGTACCCGTAGGGACATTTTTTACAAATGGCCTTTATGAGGCCAGAAGTGTACCTTTAAACTATGAAAAAGGGTACGAAGTAAGATAAAGTACAAATTTGTACCATTTCAACCCTAAGGGTACCTACAGCATTGTAAAATGTGTGTAGCTTGTACAATAACTATAATTAGCAGTCCTTCTAAATAGTAGTATAATTACAGTTATTATATTATGATTTTCATAATAATCATAATGATCATAGTAATTTTTTTTGATTGATTGATTGATGTTTATTTAAGTGTCAAGCACCTTGGTTGGTGCCCAGCCCTCATGGGCTTATTAGACACTATCAAATAACAATACAATAGCCTTGTGGCAAAATACAGAACAAAGCATGACATAAAAGAAAAACCTATAAAAATTTGGGCACATACAGAGACAGTAGTTCATCAAATGGGATACAAAATACTTTGCCGCAGATACCAGGCCTTTTCCACAAATTTTGCCAGGGCAAAAACATCATTTTCAAACAGCCAACCTAGAATCTCCGCTTCATGTTTCCAAAATAAATCAGGATTTTTTAACTGAACTGATTCAAAAAGACAATTTCTTAAGTCACAATATAAAGGACAATAAAACACAAAATGAAATTCATCTTCCACGACCTCGAGATCACAAAATTCACATAAACGTAGGTGTTCAGGAATGCCTTTAAAACGCCCCACTTCAACTGCCAGAGGCAATGTGCTCGTTCTTAACTGGGCACAGAGAGATCTCTGCCTTCTCTTTAAATTAAACAAAATATAGGGTTCTGTAGCATAATCATTTTTTAACTGAACATAATTTCTAAGCTTTGGCTTCTTCAATATATCCTGTTTCCATTGAGCTTCATAACTCACAAGTAATCTTTGTCTGACAGAGTTTATATCACATTGCAGATGATTTCTAAGCATTACATGCATGTCAGAAGCTGACAAAACTACTGAAACCTCTCTAAACCAAGGCTGAAGATTTGCTCTGTCCCAGTTAAAATTTTCCTAGTTAGCCTTTCCTCTGGCAGACTGACGAGACGATTCCACAATCGCACCATTTCACATCTTTGTTTTATTATACATGGATCCCATCCTGCATCCCCTTCAATTGCCACCTTTGCTGTATATTTATGCACACCAAGAAAACACCTCAAAGCACAATTCTGAACAAAATTACAATCAGAAATCTCCTCATAGCCCCAGACTCCTGCAGCATAAAATAAAACTGAATCAACCAAGGATTTATAAAGTTGTGTAAATGTAGAAAAGCTGAGCTCCGTACATGACTTCATTTTACTCAACACAGAACCTAAAGCTCTTCCAGCAGACTCTGCTAGAATTTTCCTTCCCTCAGAAAACTTCATATTTTCATCAAAAACAAAACCAAGGTATTTACTGTATACTGACTAGAGTACTTTAATGGCACAGAGCCAAACTGAAATATATAATTACTCAATGAATCACTTTTTTCCCTAAAATGAACCACTTGTGTTTTTTCACTATTAATAGTGAGACGCCATTTACTGCACCATAAACTCATAATATCCAACATATTGTGCAAATTTTCTTCATTTTCAGCAATCAAGGCAATATCATCTGCATAAAGCAGAATACTCAAATTCATGTCCTGTATTGGAACACCAAGATTTGCTTGTTTAATTTCCTGAGCTAGATCATTTATATAAAGTACAAATAAAGAAGGGGAAAGTAAGTCTCCCTGTTTCACTCCAAAGGGTGTTGAGAACCAGTCTGTTCTTAAATGATTGATTTGTATACAAGCAATGGGTTCTCTGTAAAGGGCTTTTATCGCATTATAAAATTTTCCATTGATACCAAGTGAAAGTAATTTAAACAGCAAAAGTTCCCGGTTAACACAATCAAATGCCTTTCTAAAATCAACAAAACAAACAAAAGTACTTTTGCCCTTCTTCAAACAAGCTCTTACTACAGAAGATAGCACATAAATATGATCAATACAGGATCTATTTTTCCTGAAACCGTTCTGCTCATCTACCAACCATCCACAGGACTCCATAAAAATTTTAAGTCTATTATTTAAGATTCCTGAATAAATTTTATAAACTGTACTGATCAAACTGATGCCTCTGTAATTTAATGGAACTCTAGGGTCATCTTTAATAGATTTTGGGATAGGTTTTATAATTGATTTATTCCAAACAGATGGAATAATACCATTTTGAAAGCATATATGACACAAGCGATGCAAAAGAATACTCAAATTACGGTTTTTGAGTACCTCATTAGGGAGGTCCTCAATGCCTACCGCATTTGTTTTCTTTAATTTTGTTTTGCACTCTCAGAACCTCATCTAATGTAATCTCATTATTCAGTATATCATTTTGATGGAATGTAGTTATATTTATCTCAGTCTCCATCTCAAGTTTTACTTTACAAGTGTCTTCTAAGAAACAATCATCAAATAAAGTGGAACCACTATTGGCATATAATTTGCTGTAGTCATTTTCCCATTTTTTAAATATTTGACCAGGCTCAAAAGAAGATCTACCATTTTCCATCAAAACCTCCATGGGTATTAAAGTTTTCTTTTATGGTCCTAACTTGTGTATTTCCCTCCAGAACTGCTGCGGATTACCAATTTGTAATTGTTGTAATTTGAGAGCTTGACCTCTCTTAAACCTCCTCTTGAAGAACCTGAGCTTTTTATCAAAATTAACCTGACATTGCTTAAATTCATTATGCAAGACTTTCCTCCTCCCAGAATTCCCAACCCACATTTAAGGAATGCCCTCTCAGCAGCACGCACCTTTAACCATAACTCATTTAATTCATTATTCCAAAATGGTTGCTTCACTCTGAAATATTTCTAAGTAGAACCCATTTTTTTTTACAGGACAATATTTCTCCATCTCATCATGTAAGAAATTACAAAAATTGAAATAACTCTGATCCATTTTCTCCTGATTTTCCCGTACTTTCTGTAGTTGACTTATTACTTCTAGTAGGGCCATACGGCACATGTCAGAGGAGAGGAAATCAACAGGATAATTCCTGCCTCGTCTTTTCGCATGCTGTAGGCAATCTATATTATTCGGAGAATTAAACACTTCTCCCACTTTAAAATGTAAACAGAGAACTGCATGGTCAGGAAGTCTACTGTGATACATAATAATTATATGTATAATTATATTATATGTGTTTGACCTAATATTTATATAATAATTATAAATGTATTATTAGCATCTTTGATTGTTGTCATAATCTCTATTTCATTGAATTTACTCATAATTTTTAATTGGTTTAATTGTACTTTTAACTGGTACAGCTTGATAAGGTACAAAAATGGACCAAGACCAAAGGTACAAAAATGTCTTTCAAAAAGGAACACCCCCAGCAACAAGCGTTTGTACCCATTTAAGTACAAACTGGTACCTCTATTTTTTAAATGTGAAGTTACTATAAATTTGTTTATAATTAATTTCTTAAACTGATAAGTTATAATGTGAATTTTTAAATTAATTGATCATCGTGGTCCAAAATATTATGCGTGGAGATGTTACTGTAGTATGCAAGTTGATTGTACTTGGAGTCTGACCATATGAGAGACAGTAATGTTAAACAGAAAATGCTTGTTTAAAGTGAGTGCTGCTTAAAGACACACAACGTAACTTAAAATATGAGTTTTTGACTCGTTTTGATGGCACTCCAACATTCATTAAGCACATTTTTGAGCCGTCACTGCCCAGAGGCGTCCCGGGGCTCAGAAACAGCAGTACATAAGATTCCCATCCGGGACGCAACTGTGACATTGCAGCCGACTATTGGTTGCAGCACCACGTCACTCACTAGCAAACGGATGTAAACACCGCGGTATCAACACCACAGGTGTTTTGTAGCGCATTATGTCGGACTCGATAAAGAAACGCAAGGAAACATTACCGGAGGAAGAGAGGAAAAGAAAGAGAGGAAGGGACAGAACAAGAGTCAAGATAAGACTGTCTTTTACTGGCTGGAGTGAGCTCATAGTACAGGTACGATACAAGATGGATGCTAGTTTAGCCGCCAATAGGGGTGCGTCACTGAGAAAGCTGCTAAAAGTTCCATTGTGTGCCTTCAAAGTGCTGATGACATAATTTTTTGCCATTTTTTGCCATGTTTTATAGACCAAAATGTTCTTCATGATGATCTATGTAACAGAAACAGGCACACCTGCATAAATGAGTCATTAGGAAACATCACTGCATTTCAGCACATCTGACCAGACTGTGGCGCTGTTCGCCAAAACTGGACATGACGTTACGCGAAGCTCTACACTTCTGTCAATATCAATTTCAATGTGTGTATTGTAGTTTTTAAGTTCCTTTTCCAGTTTTACAGATGGACAGTAATGGCTCAGCCTTCTGTTGTATTGCCAGTTATTGTTTAAAAGCTCATATGGATGGTGTTAGTTTATTTATGTTTCCTACGGATCTTAAATACATTAGAAGAGGATAAAATAGGTGCTCTTACCGGTGTCTAGCTGTAGGAGCCTCCTGCAGTCTCTGCCAGTAAAATTCCCGTCTGCAGACACTGTTTACTGGACATGATGAGACTTTAACACATGGAGCTGCAGTCACGTCTGCTGGATTATTCTTCATTCATCAGTGTTTGCTTCACAAAGCTGTGATGTCCAGTTGTGGACAGAAACAGCTGATCCTCTGGTCTTCATGGGACTTCTCAGACATCACAGGACTTTTCTGACTGCCTCCAAAGATGCATCCTTCCCTGGATCCATCCTCATCTATGTAAATGGGAACTATTTAAAGGTGTCATAACCTAGTGTTTTACATACACAATGCTTATATTATCTTCAGATTAATTTGTAACTATCGTTGGGTGGGAGAAAAATTTAATGAGCTAATTTTGATCTCTTTTTATCCCCAACTTTTGTTTGTAACGAGGATACGCATGAGAATAAGACCTGTCTGTACGCGCGTTCACAAGCCAAGCGTCAAAGCCAAAGCCAAGTTTTATCAGGACAGACCAAGTGAAGTAAATGATGTGCCAACAGAGAAAAACATGATAAATTATTAAAAACGTAACAATACGGTTGATAGGGAGAATCCATGGAGTAAAAGGGCTGGACTCTGATGAATATAAGAAGCAGACATCTGACATGAAGTTACTCAAACAGCAACAACTATGTTAGCTTTTGTAGCTACATTAGCAGCTTCTCACTGTTCGTCTACCATTGTTTACTGGCCTCTCACACAAAAGATAATAAGTTACAACAAGCAGCAACACTTACCGACTGCACATCTTCACTGAATAAATACTGTATAACCCACTGGTCCCTGATTGATAAGTCCACTGTTACAGCACTAATAACACTGCTGAATTTCTGCCGAAGAAGCACAGCACGGCAGATTTATTTTTCCACGTCGTCATCATCCTCCTCTCTGACAGCGCTGGTCAGTAATTGCCACTCTGTGGCAGGTAATCAGCTGATTTCAGGTGGTGCTAAAGAGTCTAGCTTAGCAGCTAGGAGCCTCTGTAGATCATCCCAGGGGGAAAAACAAAATCTTCTAGTTTTCAAAGGCTAATTATTTGCTGCAAGTTAGCCGCATGCTCGTGGTTAGCCGTCAGTTAATTGACCTACAGTATGGCTAAGCCACGCCCCCTCCACTCATTTGGACAAACAATCAACATTCAGTGACAGGAGCTATGTGACGTCTCGGGGTGATGACGGTTGTCAACACAGACAGCAGATGTGGGATCAGACAGAGACCATGACAAGATAAATAAAGAACATTTTAAAAAAAAGAAAAGAAAACATTGTTCACAAGTCTGAAACTGTAAGTCAAAATCAAGCCTGTAAAGTCTCTGGGGTGCGACTAGTGTGCGCTCCTTCAGTTTCTTCCACAAAACTGCACAGCTGCCATTGTTGTGCCAAAAAGTGACCGACTGCCAAACACTGATTAAACAGCCTCGGGAGCAGAGTAGAGTCTGGCTGCAGCTTGGAAGCCAGAGGCGTGTCGTTACTGACATTACTACACAACACCTCTTATATACCATTACCGAAGTACAAAAACTAGCACGTTTGGCTAGCGTTAGCTAACTTAAACTAACGTTAGGGATGTTAAAGATAACTTCATATTTCTTTCCAGCAAAGTGACAATATGTTGGCTCAAATACATGTTGACTTTCCTTAGAACAGAAGTGGACATCCTTGTTAATTTTATCCACTTTCAGTTGATTTTGTGGTCTGCCGCATAACTTTATCCAAAGCAGACACTTTTCTCGTTTGAGATGTGGCTTGGGAAAGGGCAAAAAATACACCCCGCCGCCCAGCCTCTCAGGATGCCTAGTGTCGGAATTGCATGTGCAGTACCCCATGCACACCATTTGACCATTTTAAACTAAATAAAACACATGAAGACACAAACGAACAAACAAATAGGACTTACTTCAATGTATTTCAATGGACATTCAAGCAGACAATGTCATTGTGCATAGGGTTAGCTGTGCGCAATGTGACTAGCTCATCACGTTTGGGGGCGTGGTTTACCCATAGGTCAATTGTTAGCTGCGGCTGCCACTGTCACTCCTGACTCTGCCTTGTACCATGCTGGTTTTGGTCCGCTCGGTGCAGGTCTAAGCAGCTCTTTAACAGTTGTGGGTCCACTTGGTGCCGTTCTGAGTCGCTCTTCACAGTTTTGAGTCTGCTTGGAGCTGAGCCGAGTGACCGGGCTCTGGTCTTGGCGCTGACTTACATTTCTATGGTCCAATCCAGCTGTTCTGGAGCATCTTTCATGTTTTCCACTGCTTGGATTATACGTTGTGACGTCATGTCATGGACAGGGTAAATGCTAGAGGCTAGCGAGCTGCGCCTCTCTAATAAAATGAAATGAAATGAAAAATACTTTATCCCAGAAGGGAAATTCAACATTGTAAAAAAAGCTCTCTTTTTTTTTCCTTTTTTTTTGTTTGTTTGTTTTTAACAGTATAACATTAATATGAAATAATATAACGATGATAAGTCAGTTAGTCAGTCTTGTTCTTTAGGGTGATGCTGCTGGCAGGAATGAATTTCTGTATCTCTCCGTCCTACAGCGAACCTGACGCAGCCTCCCACTTAACATACTCTGTTGATTTTTCACCGTG
Organism: Atherinomorus stipes; assembly: GCA_023101725.1. Classification (NCBI taxonomy): domain Eukaryota; kingdom Metazoa; phylum Chordata; class Actinopteri; order Atheriniformes; family Atherinidae; genus Atherinomorus; species Atherinomorus stipes. The sequence goes on along the minus strand of JALJCO010003385.1, from coordinate 13,368 downwards.
TTGGGAGAGGATGGGAAGAATCCTCCATCATCTTCATCAGCTTGTGCAGCATTCTTTTCTGAACGATCAGCTCCAGCGGCTCCAGAGTTATCCCCAGCACAGAACCAGCTTTCGTGATCAGCTTGTTTAGTTTCTTCAAGTCTCTGGTTCTGATGCTGCTTCCCCAGCAGATGCTGCAAAGCTGATTGCACTTTCCACAACAGACTTGTAGAAGATCTGCAACATCTTGGTGTAGACGTTGAATGATCTCAGCTTCCTTAAGAAGTAGAGTCTGCTCTGACCTTTCTTGTAGATGTAGTCACTGTTGCATTTCCAGTCGAGTCTGTTGTCTAGCTGAACTCCAAGGTATTTGTAGTTCTCCACCACCACCTCCACCTCCTCTCCCAGGATGTAGACAGGACTATGCTGCTTATTCGCAGAGAATGTGCAGAGAACATTCACATTTTTAAGAGCAGGCTCAAGACCCACCTTTTTAACTTGGCTTTTAGCTGATTTTTATGGTTTAAGTTGTAATTGGCTAATTTAACATTTTGTACTTATTAACTGGTTGTTTTTTTAAATTGCCTTTTAATTACTGTTTGGGCATTTTTAGACGTTTCTATTCAACATTTTAATGTATTTTATAAAATTCTTATTACTTTTATTGCTCCTGGGTCCTTAGGTCCCTCCGGTGATTTCCTCGTGGGGGCCGTCTGTCCGGGGTGGCATTGGCGGACTGGATGCAGTGCCACTGGTGCCTTGATGGGGGTTGGTCTTCCATCACACCTCCCCTGGGCACCTGGGCCACTGCGGTTACGGTTGCTGTGCCGCCCCGGTGCAGACGGCTCCTCTGATGGGGTTCCCTCACGTTTTCCATCTGTACTCAGCCTCAGGTATATTAATGTACTTGAGTTGGGGATTTTCTTTTTTGGGGGGGGGGGGGTGAAGGGCAGCGTAAACTGTAAACTTTAAACTGTAAAGCGCTTTGAGTCGCGCAACCTGCTGGAAAAGCGCCTCATAAATAAAGATTGACTAATTGATTGATTGATTCTTGCTCCTCCTGAAGTCAACAATCATCTCTTTAGTCTTGCTGGTATTTAAGATGAGCTGATTGTTACCATTTCACAAACTGACTGACCAGTTCCCTGTACTCAGCTTCTTGTCCATCACTGATACACCCCACAACTGCAGTCATCAGAGTATTTCTGCAGATGACAGGATCAGAGTTGTACTGGAAGTCTGAGGTGTACAGTGTGAAGAGGAATGGTGAGAGTACAGTCCCTTGTGGTGCTCCAGTGCTGCTGACCACCATCTCAGACACACAACCTTTCAGTCTCACAAACTGTGGTCTGTTTGTTAGGTAGTCATAAATCCAGGTACAGGGTTTTTCCTGCATATAAAATTTGGAGGCGGCCGCCTCCGCCAAATTCCGTACCGCCTCCGACTCTTTGTGTCGGGGCAACTGTTATTTTCTGACAATGGATATTATGTTAATTGCAGTTGCAGCTAGGGATGAGCCGGATACTCGTTTCAGACCAGTACCCGTTATGGATAGAGCATTCCTGATGACTACGAGCATGATACGAGTAAAACTTATCAATATCCGTGCTCGTGCTGAGGGGAAATCCTCATTTGATAACTGTCTGCGTGCTCTGTGATCAGACACGCATCTCTTCAGCAAGGTGCTCCACTCGCGCACACATGATTGATTTCTGCTTGGCTTGACTCGTGCTCACTTTCGTACTCCTGAAGATTTTCTTCAGCTCACATGTATTTCTTCTTGTATGATATTTAAAGTTACTTCTTTCATAACGTACGCTGTGCATTTGACAAGACGGCTGAAAACGGCTTGTGTCGCGTCAGTCACTGCCTCCACTCCGCCCGTTTTTGGGGGGGGGGGGTTGTTGTTGTTTTTTTACTGTCTACCTGTTCTTAGTTTGGCTGTGATGTAAGGTCAGTTGTAAAAACTTTGCTCGCACTGAGCGTGGTGCTTTAGAGAAGGATACGGTGAACAAGGCTGACATACTATTTCCCTGTTTGCTATCACTGGATGTTTACACGAATCACCAAGTTCACACAAAGTACACACAAAAGCACACAGCTGAACTCATTAACTAGCAGTTATTATTTTTATTGTATATGGCTGTTCATAAAAAGATATATAAATATTGTGTATTAAGCTTTATATAATATAGGCTTTTTATAGGCTTGAATCATAGACTGTATATAATTACTGGACGTAGCTTCCGGTCTCTTCTGAATAGAGAAATGTGAAGCCAGTTGGGCATGTCTTACCGTCGCCATCTTGCCGTGTCACATACGTCGTCACTCCAGGAAAATACTAAAATGGGCACAGCGCGGCCGCGGGGCAAATGATTGACAGCTGACGTACTGTGGGCTAAACGCTAACTGAGCTAACACGAAACTAAGAGGAGCTAACAAAGATAAGCCCCCTAAGCGGCATGGTTAAGGTAAGACATGCTTAGACTTGCAATTCGCTGACTAATCACCGCCGTTGTGCGACTCTGTAACAAACTGAGACCTTATTAAGAGCAAAGAAGGAGCTAACTAGGAGCCTCCGGTCGGCAGGCGGAGCTTCCGGTCTCAAACATAAGGACACGCCCTTAATTATGTGTAATTTGAAGAATAAATAACATCTAAACGAATGAGTTATAAAAAAATTCACCCCCCTCACAGTTGACATGAAGGTAAACTTGACCTAATAAACCTAAAATGATTTTTTGAACCAGGCTGTAAACCTGTTTATTTCTGCTGTGAAGTTGGCGTTTTTAACATGGGAGTCTATGGGGATTTGCTCGCTCTTGGAGCCAGCCCCTAGTGGATGAAGGGGGGATTACACTATTTGCAACACAGAAGCGAGCTTCACTGTTCTGAGGCGGAGTTTGCCCCTTGGCTTGAATACATATTTGAACTGCTGCATAGCACCACACACACTCTGTGTGGAGAAAAAAGCCAGAATGTTAGGTAATGAAAATAAATTATTGAGAAAAAAATCACAGTTTGATCATACAATTAAAAAGAAAATAAATTTTAAAAAATTAAGTTGTGTTGAGTATGAAAACCTGTTCATGCATACTTCATAGTTCATAATTTAATACTGCATGTGTTGTATCCACTTCAAAACGTGTATATTCTGAATATGTTCTGATTTGATTTTATTTTTTAAAAAAACTTTTTTCTGTAAATAGTTCCTTTGCTGTTGTGATCAAAAACAATGAATCTCAATTCTGAGGCTGTTCTGTAGTTATCAAACAATAAATCAAGAAACTTTTGATCAATCTGTATCAATTTCAGACTAAAAATAATGTACCGATTTAAGCCCGATTTAAGATGGTAGAGATAGTGGTGCACTCTCTCTATGATATTGCTTGGAAATAGTACTAGTACATGTACATATATGCATGCACGTGCACATGTGCACGTGCTCAGGATGGTACCACCTCCACCTCAATTTGAGCCAGGAAAAACCCTGGGTAGTTGTGGAGGGATCCACCTGGAAGTTATGGAGCTTCTCACATAGCAAAGCAGGCTGAATAGTATTAAATGCACTTGAAAAATCAAAGAACATGACCCTCAAAGTGCTGCCTGACTGGTCCAGATTAGAGTGGGCTCTCTGAAGCAAGATGATGATGGCGTTTTCAATCCCAAGCCCAATACGATATGCGAACTGTAATGGGTCCTGAAAGGTGTTCACTTGCCTGTTTAGGTGAGCCAGTAAGAGTCTCTCCAGAACTTTCATGATGTGAGATGTCAAGGTAACTGGTCTGTAGTCATAACATAGGATATTTACGTGAATATGAGTCTGATTGGCTTCTAACTGCACAAAACTACTTATTTTGTTTTGTTGTATTGCATTGCAAAATTACTTTAAGTTAAGGTCATGTCATCAGCACTTTAAACCTGCTGTTTGATCAGGATTCTTGTTGAATGATGACACCTACAGTCTGGGAAGCACCAAATGATTTTTGACCCCAGTTCAAGTCCTGGTTTCTAACGTCAGAAATGAAGGAGCCAGACCTTGAAAATGTGAAAAGTTATTTTGTATTTTGTTACCTATTCCTAACTTTTGGGAGGAAACACTTTTACAGATTCATATTTTTTTAATGTGATGTCATATTTGATATTTAATACTTTGAAATATTTTTCTGCCATTTAATTTTCTTTTTGGTCTTTAATCTCTTTCTATCCTCCTCTCCTGGTCCTCTCGTCCAGTCAAAGGGAGGGCAGGGAGAGGTTGCAGATTTGTCAGAAAGAGATAACAAGTCTTATCTTCTCCCTACCAGACGCTGAGAGGCCCGATCCAATCAAGACCTGGTTAAAACAATTCATCGACTTTTACACCTAAGCCCAATAAGAAATAGGTCGGGGGAAAGGGGTAGGACACAGGTGATGGACTTGTGGGGGCTCCTTTTCCTTGTTAAATTCCACTTCTTGAAGGAGCAATGCACTGATTAAAGTGGGATGTTTTATTTAATGAATATATAATAAAATGATTGAGAGCAAAATCAAGGAAGGTTTCTCTTTAAAAAAAAAAAAAAAAGTTAAAATGAAGTCGTGACCACACCAACATTTTCTGTGTTTTTAGAGGTGGTGCAGATTAGGTGTGTTACAACCCTGGCTCAGCTAGGGGGAACGGGATGACAACATTAAAAAGCAGAGATGATTGTCTATAGCACATTTATCACACAAGTGTTAAAAAAAACAAAACAAGAAACAGTTGTCATCTTTCTTTTGTGCCAACTTCTCACGTGAAAGGAAAACATTTTTTGATCCAGGATAATAAACAGTGGGCACATCTTCATCAGCCAAAAACAGCTGCAAAAGACATGGAAGACATGGACCTTAGGTTAATTTGTGTATACAAATATGCATTCAGGCAAAGAGTTTTTGAATTCCTCCAGCAGGACTGATACCCACAGACAATCGGAATGTTTTACTTTAAAGAAGCAAACTGTTGATCAAATAAGCTTCCCATTTGTCTAATAAACTGTTTTGTTTTGTTTTGCTTTGTTTGGTTTTTTGTTGTTTTCAATGTTTTTATAAGGCCTTAACTCCTGATTGCAAGCTTCTGAAATAGAAAACATAATGTCATAATTCAAACTATCACTATGCGGGTGCCTAGTGATGCCTTTCCATAGCTTTTCCACTGCAAAAGAAGGGACCACTCATAGGGACCACTGCAGAGCTCGCACTATGTTCAAAAGTACCAAAGAAATAAGAAAACAAGTGGACTGGAAACAATCCATTTTAAAGGATTGCTGGCTGCATCACTGCTGGCCACCGGAGGTTGCCGCTTGGTCGAGAAGGGTCTATCTGCGGCTCGCAAGACAGGGGCGTGTCGTAGTGTGGGCGTGTCGTAGTGTGACGTTACTCGACGACACGCCCACCAGGCCAATGAGAGCACGGTAAAATCTAGCCCTACCCCTGACCCTTCCCCTAAACCTAACCAGACCCACCCACAATGCGACACGCCCACAATGCGACACGCCCACAATGCGACACGCCCACAATGCGACACGCCCACTGGGTTGCAAGCCGCAGATAGATACACTTGGGCTTGGTCTGCCCCTTGAGAAATACTCAGCAATCAATTTTGAGTAGTTTTCTCAACATATGTACTGTAGCACAAGAAAAATGTCACACAAACATGTAAACAAGATGAAAAACATGATTTTAATCAGAGTGGGTCTTCAAAATATGTTTTATCATCCCTTAGTTGTTAGTGTTGCACCTCAACAGCCATTCACATATTTTTGATGCTGCACTTAAATGAACTTGACATTCACGACTCTCTCCTACTTCCTAACCCATGAAGTACAGTATGTACTGAAGCTGGATTTTTTTTTTTCTGAGTGCTTAGGGAGTTCTGCCATCCTCAACGATTTTGAACTTTTCATTTTTCAAGCAATGATGTTGTTTAGTTGCTTGTTCCCACAAAAGCCTCTCTATGAACTAAATGTCACAGATGTGATTCATGCAGTAAGGCTTCAGAACTTGTCATTTTCCCTCCGTCCGACATGTTAAAAGGTTACTGTGACTGCCCCCTTCCTCTCTGCTGCTGACTGTAGCTTACTGTCAGATGTCAACTAAAAGAGCAGTCTACCTTTTTACAGTTGTAAGTTTCTACCTTGATAAGTTGACAGGGATGAAAGGGCTGCTGAATCAGTAAATGATAATAAATGTGTAATATTTTTTGAGGAAAACAATTGGGACACTTTTGGTTAATTCCATATTTCACTAAGTGTGTGGTATGATGATGCAATATGGGAAGAATATTCTAGCTGACCCCACAGCAAACAGTTGCTAAAAAATAAATAATAATAAAAAAAAACTTAATCAAAAGGTATCAATTACATTTTCTTCTTTATATTTCCAAAATTCCAGCAAAGAAATCATCTGCCATATGTGCAAAGTAAACATTATCACATTTCTGTAGCTCTCTGTTCACATACAATAGAGTCCATGTTTTGTTTTGGTTTTTTTACCCCCTTTTAAACAACTTTAACAAAGAACAAAAAAGACCACCAAGTGAAAACAGGATTTCAAACTTTGTCGACTTGTTTTCGCAGGTTTAAGTTTTCTCCATTTTTGCTAGAAAAATATCATCATGTACTGCAGTAATGCTGACAGCTTCAGTATCACAGCTGTAAACGGACATGAAACATATATGCCATGTCCCCACGGCATTCAAGTGTGAAGATGGTGATAAAATATGGCACATCCCTAAACGCAATACAGTTGATCATGCCATTATTGTTGTCATGATTGGTGTATGTTCGTCACACTGATGTCATATCCTCCAGTTGTGCGGCTTTACTGTTCCAACCGAACACAGACAGTCGAGGTTTTCAAATCTCTCCATCTTGGCACCTGGTTTCAGACATGATCGGTTTCACGTCTTCCTATGTGTATTGCGCATGTGTATTGGGCACCTCATAATTGATTAAATTATTTCTATGTACTCCATAGAAATAATTTAATCAATTATGAGGTGCCCTCATAATACCTACATAGTATGTAGGTATTTTTAAGGCAGTCGTTTGAAGGGAGCAAGAACTTGGACTGAAAAGTCCTATAGATATATATAGATCACTCAAATATGACACACTTACATGGTTAAAAGCTCATAAAAGTCCACTTTTCATGATAGGGCACCTGTAATGCTCCATATTAATCTGAGGTACGTGTAGGACACCAAACACCAATAGTAAAGCCCACCCCAAACTGTTGAGTAGATCTGCAAACATTAGATATGATGTTAGCATAACTTCTTCCGAGTTGCATATCCAGACTAAAGGCCTTTACTCACCTACTCTGAATTTTTCATCCTAAAGATTCGCACGGCAATAGCTTTAATCAAATTAATGTCAAGTCAATGGGAGCGTTCACATCAGTGACAAAATCCCATCTTGCGATTTTGCGACGTTTATTTTTTCAAACTGAGGTCGATTTTCTGAATATTCGCATCCGACAGATACACAATCCACCAATCAGAGAAGGCGCTCTGACCATCACAGAGCTGGTCGCAAGCAAAAAGAGAAAGGAAAAAGAGAGAAGTGTGGCTTGGTCCCTGCTACTGTATCATTATGGTTCAGGGGTTTCATCTTTGTGTCGCAAAATCTTGTTTGGCAAACAAGAGGAAAAAAATCACCGCTGAAGTAGCAGTGTCCCAACATTTTGTAGCTACAGGTATTATATTTAGAATCCACATTTGGCATCTCCACGGTGAGATCAGCTGTTTTTCAGCATCCAGAAGTTCACCTGCAGCCGCCGCTCCCTCTGTCACTGCTGCATGTGCTCACGTTCCTCTGGAATAACAAATGCCAGTTTGTTCTTGCATCTTCGTAATTTCGTGTCGGAGCAGGTGTGTATAGACAAATGCGTCAATATTTCTCCTCTGAATTATTCACAATTTCGTGCCGTTTATTCGCATCGGTCGCGGTGTGAAAAGGCCTTAATGTGTTTGTGTATGCATGCATTTTTTGTTTGTTTTTTTGTATGTATTCTCATATCCTGATCGGTTCTGTTTAATTAGTGTCTTCAGAGCAGCATCATATGGCAGGAAATGGGCGAGCGCCTCACCTTATGGCTTTGATTGATGCGTTTTGTGACAGCAGTGGCAATCACAGCTAGTTTTTGTAGCAACCCCTTACGATTACCATTTAGGAGAAGACATTGAAGCAGGAACCAATTAGACTTCAATCCCACCATTCACCACACTGGTTGATTTATCAGCCTCTAAAAGCTGCGCCATGATGGCCACATCAGCCAACACTCATGAGAAAATGATTGAATAAATATATTTCTCATCACTGTCTTGTGATGGCTCATTGCATTTTAGGAGTTGAATGATGACAGAGAGCCAAGATGGTGCTTAAATTTATGCAAAGCCTATAATTCACAGCAAGAAGTCAAATGTTGGTCAATGGTTAGAGCGTCAATAGCCGAGCTAAAAACTGTTCACCAGAACAGTAATTGAGAAAACAGAATGGATAATATAAGGAAAAGACTCCGATAAAAAAGAGGAATTAAGCACGATCAGTTCATAGATGAATCAAATAAAGCATACAACACAGATTTCTGCCTGAAATTATAAATATGTTCCCTCTTTACATGAGGCAAGCCAGAAAGTTCTTTATCTGGATGGAGTCAGATCACTGACAGAGCTCAAGTTCTTCATCAACAGGCTGAGCAGCGGCAACAGCAGACATCGTGTTAAACATTTGCTTTTAGATTGAATTGTTTCAATGTATGGTGTGACTAAAAATGTGCACAAGACATGTCAACATCAGAAGGGTTAAAGATGAGATTTAAAAAAAAAAAAAAAAAGCATAACTGAAAGATTGTCTGGTTTGAGCATATGTGGTTTCCACTCATAATCTTGAGCAATTTTTGACAATCTTAACAAAAAAAAATATCTATCAGTGTCAGTGACTGGTTTGTAGCAAGTAAGCTGGGCTGTGTGTCAGATGGCGGGAGTATTAACTGCATTTTTACTCTGCCACTACATTAAAATTTGCTTATTGTCTGAGAGAGTAATATACACTAGATGCAACCTTTGGACCCATTGTGTATATTGGCTTGGCCGCCATCTTGGGCAGGGGTTTCTTACAAGCCGTTCGGTCCATATCTATGGTTAGGTCCCGTTTCGTGCCAGACTGTTTGTCTGACACTAAAATGCCAGACTTTTGTGCCGTCTATGGATGTTCTCTTGAAAGAAACATCGAAACAAAGACAACAGGAAACATGTTTTACAAGAAGTGGTTTTATATTATTCAACTGTTATGAACGTGTTGAATTTTGTGTGTCTCTCTTAAGCTAAAATTCATTAGCTACACTAGCTTATGCTAACACGAGACATCAATAAGATGATGAAAGTGACATTTGGTGACTAGCCAATGTTTTCAACTGGATTTGGTAGGCCATGCTATTCTTATAAAAAAAGTTTCATGGTTCTAACATTAGTGTTAATTATAAACTTAAAGTATGTACATGTCCTGGATTGTGACTGCAACAGAAGCATGGAGACCTGAGCATTGTTCAGATGTGGTTGTTCTGTGTGTAGGTTTCCAAAGATAAAGGAAGGATGCAGGCATGGAGGAGAGGCTTAGTGCCGAAAGACTGTTCAGTCGTCTGCTGCTGTCATTTCAGACCAGAAGGCTTGGACAGAACTGGACAGCCAACTCATTTGAAAAACAGAGTGATACCATCTATTTTTGCTTTTCCTGATCATTTTTGCAGAGTTCGTATCACAACAATTTCTCATGCGATCAAAATATTTCAGTCCCCACTAAATGATTATAAAAGAAACAGAAAATTTTCCTTCTCGAATTCATCCTCATATAAACATTTAAAACTTAATTAGTGTCACCTCCTTGATGTTAACATGCAATTTTCTGAGAAGATATTTTCTAAACATCACATGAATGACTTATTCTTAAGTACCTGAATAATGTAGAATATTATTTCTCTAGACTGGACAGGTCAGACTGGTGACCTGTCCAGGGTGTACCTGCCTCTCGCATGATAATAGCTGGGATAGGCTCCAGCAACCCCAGTGACCCCGAACTGGATAAGCGGTAAAGAAAATGACTGATGACTACAATTACCTGAACTACAAACCTGATAAAGGCCCTGTGAAAAACAAAATTATCACACTTATCTTAAGCAGTGCTGGATGATGGGCATGAAGAGGATGAATAAATTCACATGGATTATTCTTTAATGCTACATTAAACCTGATTCTTATGTGTTCAAGTTTGTAGTTTTTACTAAGGATGTCCCTTTTTTGCTGACCAAGTACAAGTACGAGTACTTGCATTTGACTACTTGCCATTACCAAGCAGCTACCGATCCGAGTACCAAACTAGTGGGGATAAGTGAAAAAAGGGAAATCCATTTCTTTTCTTTCTTTTCTTTTCTTTTCTTTTCTTTTCTTTTCTTTTCTTTTCTTTTCTTTTCTTTTCTTTTTTGGTTTGGTTATTTGTTTAAATAAAGAGAAGCATCTCTGCATGCTCAGGTGTGATGCAGGCATGTTTGTTTGTTGCGGGCAATGATTGTTCGACCCACAGACTCCAGAGCTCGTGTGTGGGTCAAGATGGAGACGCCAGATCAAGTCTGTGACAGCGCATCGCTGTCAAAGCCTGCAGGGTTATTGGGCTCCGTCAGTGCCCTCTGAAGTAAAACTGTATCACGTAATATAACGTTAAACAATCATCTCACTTCCCTCCTCTGATCAGGCCTGATTAACAGCTGCAGACCGACCCAGCTGCAGGTGCAGTGGCCACAGCTGGCAGTATCGCAACGAGAGACGGTAAATAGTCTGCTCAGCCGCTTCTTGTGAAAAACTTGTGATTTTAATGGTAAAAAATTATTAATTATTTAATATATATATAATATTAATTATCTCATTTTGTTCATTTGTCCAAAGGCTGTGCTGTGTTACCAAAAGCATTGTCAATATGTATTTTAGCCCAGTGATTCTCAACTGATGGGTCGGGACCCAAAAGTGGGTCACGGACCCATTTTCAGTGGGTCACCGGCCATTAGCTGGGCAAAATGTCAGAAGCATAAAGCATCCCTGGATCTCTTTTTAAATCCCCCAGACTCCAGTCTATGATGTCAGTATTACATCTCAAGATAGAGTGAGTGCTACTTCATTTTCTTGAAAGGACGATATTTTTCGGTATCTTCTGACAAATAATTAAAAGAAAACTTAACTTTTTAATATATTTAAAGTTAAAATCTGCTACGTTTTTTTTGTCACAGATTAAGTATTTTCAACTAATTTTGTTCTATTTAACATTTAAACAACTCCCCTGCCCTTTTCTTCTAACCCTAACAGGTCCAAACACCACTCATTCCAGACCACGGCTTCAAAAGGCACAGGGACAGTAACACTAATCCCAACCCTAGCCCTAAAGACAGATTATGTATGTAAGTTTTTTTATTTCTCAGTTGCACTTATGTCCTGCTTTTTGCAGGAAAACGCCAACAAAGAGACATCAAATGGTTGTTGAATAAATATTTTTTTACAGCAGCCTTGTTTAAAATTTAGTCATGTGACTATAAAGTTCAGCATTTGTTATATACCAACTACTTCTCAGTTTTTACACAACATAATTTCATGTTTGTGCATGTAAACATTAACTCTGCACGATCTGAGGTTTACAGAACCATATCTTCATTAAACAAATTTGAGGAGTTGAAAAATTTTTCAACGATTCAGTTTGGGTCACCACTGCTTTAGTAAACTCTTGTCTGTTGTCTGTTTCCCTTTCAAAGTTGAGTACTTTTGGGTCCTCTCCATGGCACCGGCACCCACTGTTGCAGCTACCTTGATCTTAGAGGTCAACTTGTACTTGGTGTTTTGAAGTTTTGATTCTTTTTACCACCACTGAGACCATGTTTCTGATCAACCTGGGGTCAAATTTCCTCTTGTGGCCACATCCAGGGAAATTGGCTACTGTTCCATGAACCTTAAACTTCATCTGTCACAGAAACAACAAGGTGCAGGGAGATGGTCTTGCAGCCATTACCTTAGCATTGCTCTGGAATTATTATCCTCCTCTCATCTATTTACCTACACTTTTCTTCATCATGTCTATGATCAGTGTATACGCAATGACATAAAATGACACAAATGTACATTTTTCCATATTATCAGGCCAGAAATCTGGGTGTAGTGATGGACTCAGACCTAAACTTTGAAAAACACATCAAAGCGATCACTAAATCAGCCTACTATCACCTGAAGAACATCTCAAGGATAAAAGATCTGATGTCTCAGGAAAATCTGGAAAAACTAGTCCATGCATTCATCTTCAGTCGGCTTGACTACTGTAACAGCGTCTTTACTGGTCTACCTAAAAAATCAGTTAAACAGCTGCAGCTCATTCAGAACTCTGCTGCCCGAGTTCTCACAAAGACCAGAAAAGTGGGCCACATCAGTCCAGTTCTCAGGTCTTTACACTGGCTGCCGGTCCATCAGAGAATAGACTTTAAAGTTCTGCTGCTGGTCTATAAAGCTCTGAATGGTTTAGGCCCAAAATACATCAGTGACCTCTTGACCCAGTATGAACCTACTAGACCCCTCAGGTCATCTGGATCCGGCCTTTTATCAGTTCCCAGAGTCAGAACCAGACATGGAGAAGCTGCGTTCAGCTTCTATGCTCCACATGTCTGGAACAAACTCCCAGAAAGTCTCAGATCAGCTGAAACACTTAGTTTATTTAAATCCAGGCTGAAGACCCACCTGTTCTCAGCTGCATTTACGTAGATTTTATTCAAAAGTTAAAATCTGCACATCTCTATATTCTCTCTTTTTAATCTTAAATGCTTTTAATTTTAAATCATGCTTCTAATTGTTTTTTTTTCTTCCTTTTGCTTATAATGTTTTATGTAAAGCACTTTGAATTGTTCTGTACATGAAATGTGCTATACAAATAAACTTGCCTTGCCTTGCCTTGCCATATCACTGATCACATGGAAATTAATTAAACAAAATACACATGGAAACATGGCTGCTCTTTGATCAACAACCGCGCTCAGTGTTAGCATGTCGGGTTAGCAGTTGTTGAAGCTTCTGTAATGTTATATTCGTTTGCAATTCTGACTATTTTTTGTTGCATTAAATCAGTCATACTACATATGGTATTGTTTGATATAGATGTAGGGGGAGCTGTTGTAGTGTAATTCACATTTTTCATGAGGTAGGCTACATGTGAACTACAACGCCAGTTGTGCTAACAACGGCTAATAACAACAGCCTTAGCAAACATGTTTTGCTAGGCTGCCATCTTATTTTCTGACCAGTGAACAGGAACACAATTTGGTCAGATGTGATGTCTAAATGATGTCTAAATGTCT
>JALJCO010003380.1:0-19768 GCA_023101725.1 Atherinomorus stipes | reverse complement strand
CATGATGAGAATCTGTCGTTCCACCGCATCATGATGAGAATCTCTCATTTCACCTCATAATGATGAGAATCTCCCGTTCCACCGCATCATGATGAGAATTTCTCATTCCACCTCATCATGATGAGAATCTCCCGTTCCACCTCATCATGATGAGAATCTCTCGTTCCACCTCATCATGATGAGAATCTCGCGTTCCACCTCATCATGATGAGAATCTTCCGTTCCACCTCATCATGATGAGAATCTCTCGTTCCACCTCATCATGATGAGAATCTCGCGTTCCACCTCATCATGATGAGAATCTCGCGTTCCACCTCATCATGATGAGAATCTCTCGTTCCACCACATCATGATGAGAATCTCCCGTTCCACCACATCATGATGAGAATCTCCCGTTCCACCTCATCATGATGAGAATCTCCCGTCCCACCGCATCATGACGAGAATTTCTCATTCCACCTCATCATGATGAGAATCTCCCGTTCCACCTCATCATGATGAGAATCTCCCGTCCCCACCGCATCATGACGAGAATTTCTCATTCCACCTCATCATGATGAGAATCTGTCGTTCCACCTCATCATGATGAGAATCTCCCGTTCCACCTCATCGTGATGAGAATCTCCCGTTCCACCTCATCATGATGAGAATCTCCCCGTCCCACCGCATCATGACGAGAATTTCTCATTCCACCTCATCATGATGAGAATCTCCCGTTCCACCACATCATGATGAGAATCTCCTGTTCCACCACATCATGATAAGAATCTCTGGTTCCACCTCATCATGATGAGTATCTCCCGTTCTACCGCATCATGATGGGAATCTGTCGTTCCACCGCATCATGATGAGAATCTCCGTTCCACCACATCATGATGAGAATCTCCCGTTCCACCACATCATGATGAGAATCTCCTGTTCCACCACATCATGATGAGAATCTCCGGTTCCACCTCATCATGATGAGAATCTCCCGTTCCACCACATCATGATGAGAATCTCCCGTTCCACCTCATCATGATGAGAATCTCCCGTTCCACCACATCATGATGAGAATCTCCTGTTCCACCACATCATGATGAGAATCTCCCGTTCCACCACATCATGATGAGAATCTCCCGTTCCACCTCATCATGATGAGAATCTCCCCGTTCCACCACATCATGATGAGAATCTCCCGTTCCACCACATCATGATGAGAATCTCCTGTTCCACCACATCATGATGAGAATCTCCCGTTCTACCACATCATGATGAGAATCTGTCGTTCCACCTCATCATAATGAGAATCTCCCGTTCTACCGCATCATGATGAGAATCTGTCGTTCCACCTCATCATAATGAGAATCTGTCGTTCCACCACATCATGATGAGAATCTCCCGTTCCACCTCATCATGATGAGAATCTCCCGTTCCACCACATCATGATGAGAATCTCCCGTTCCACCACATCATGATGAGAATCTCCCCGTTCCACCTCATCATGATGAGAATCTCCCGTTCTACCGCATCATGATGAGAATCTCCCGTTCCACCTCATCATGATGAGAATCTCCGTTCTACCACATCATGATGAGAATCTGTCGTTCCACCTCATCATAATGAGAATCTGTCGTTCCACCGCATCATGATGAGAATCTCCCGTTCCACCTCATCATGATGAGAATCTCCCGTTCCACCTCATCATGATGAGAATCTCCCGTTCCACCACATTGAGATGAGAATCTCCCGTTCCACCGCATCATGATGAGATTCTCCCCGTTCCACCTCATCATGATGAGAATCTCCCGTTCCACCTCATCATGATGAGAATCTCCCGTTCCACCACATTGAGATGAGAATCTCCCGTTCCACCGCATCATGATGAGAATCTCCTGTTCCACCACATCATGATGAAAATTTCTCATTTCACCTCATCATGATGAGAGTCTCCCGTTCCACCTCATCATGATGAGAATCTCCCGTTACACCTCATCATGATGAGAATCTGTCGTTCCACCGCATCATGATGAGAATCTCCTGTTCCACCACATCATGATGAGAATCTCCGGCTTCAACTCATCAACTCGTTCCACCTCATCATAATGAGAATCTGTCGTTCCACCACATCCATGATGAGAATCTCCCGTTCCACCACATCCATGATGAGAATCTCCCATTCTACCTCATCATGATGAGAATCTCCCGTTCCACCTCATCGTGATGAGAATCTCCCGTTCCACCACATCATGATGAGAATCTCCCGTTCCACCACATCATGATGAGAATCTCCTGTTCCACCACATCATGATGAGAATCTACCGTTCTACCACATCATGATGAGAATCTGTCGTTCCACCTCATCATAATGAGAATCTCCCGTTCTACCGCATCATGATGAGAATCTGTCGTTCCACCTCATCATAATGAGAATCTGTCGTTCCACCACATCATGATGAGAATCTCCCGTTCCACCTCATCATGATGAGAATCTCCCGTTCCACCACATCATGATGAGAATCTCCCGTTCCACCACATCATGATGAGAATCTCCCGTTCCACCTCATCATGATGAGAATCTCCCGTTCTACCGCATCATGATGAGAATCTCCCGTTCCACCTCATCATGATGAGAATCTCCCGTTCTACCACATCATGATGAGAATCTGTCGTTCCACCTCATCATAATGAGAATCTGTCGTTCCACCGCATCATGATGAGAATCTCCCGTTCCACCTCATCATGATGAGAATCTCCCGTTCCACCACATTGAGATGAGAATCTCCCGTTCCACCGCATCATGATGAGATTCTCCCGTTCCACCTCATCATGATGAGAATCTCCCGTTCCACCTCATCATGATGAGAATCTCCCCGTTCCACCACATTGAGATGAGAATCTCCCGTTCCACCGCATCATGATGAGAATCTCCTGTTCCACCACATCATGATGAAAATTTCTCATTTCACCTCATCACGATGAGAATCTCCTGTTCCACCACATCATGATGAGAGTCTCCCGTTCCACCTCATCATGATGAGAATCTCCCGTTACACCTCATCATGATGAGAATCTGTCGTTCCACCGCATCATGATGAGAATCTCCTGTTCCACCACATCATGATGAGAATCTCCGGCTTCAACTCATCAACTCGTTCCACCTCATCATAATGAGAATCTGTCGTTCCACCACATCCATGATGAGAATCTCCCGTTCCACCACATCCATGATGAGAATCTCCCATTCCACCTCATCATGATGAGAATCTCTTGTTCCACCTCATCATGATGAGAATCTCTTGTTCCACCTCATCACTATGAGAATCTCCCGTTCCACTTCATCATGATGAGAATCTCCCGTTCCACCTCATCATGATGAGAATCTCCCCGTTCCACCTCGTCATGATGAGAATCTCCCGTTCCACCTCGTCATGATGAGAAGAATCTCCCGTTCCACCTCATCATGATGAGAATCTCCCCGTTCCATCTCATCATGATGAGAATCTCTCGTTCCACCTCATCATGATGAGAATCTCCCGTTCCACCTCATCATGATGAGAATCTCGCGTTCCACCTCATCTTGATGAGAATCTCTTGTTCCACCTCATCATGATGAGAATCTCCCGTTCCACCTCATCATGATGAGAATCTCTTGTTCCACCTCATCATGATGAGAATCTCCCGTTCCACCTCATCATGATGAGAATCTCCCATTCTACCTCATCATGATGAGAATCTCCCGTTCCACCTCATCGTGATGAGAATCTCCCGTTCCACCTCATCATGATGAGAATCTCCCGTTCCACCTCATCACGATGAGAATCTCTTGTTCCACCACATCATGATGAGAATCTCCCGTTCCACCTCATCATGATGAGAATCTCCCGTTCCACCTCATCATGATGAGAATCTCCCATTCTACCGCATCATGATGAGAATCTCTTGTTCCACCTCATCATGATGAGAATCTCCCGTTCCACCACGTCACGATGAGAATCTCCCGTTCCACCTCATCATGATGAGAATCTCCCGTTCCACCACGTCACCATGAGAATCTCCCCGTTCCACCTCATCATGATGAGAATCTCCCGTTCCACCTCATCGTGATGGGATTCTCCCCGTTCCACCTCATCGTGATGAGATTCTCCCGTTCCACCTCATCGTGATGAGATTCTCCCGTTCCACCTCATCGTGATGAGATTCTCCCGTTCCACCTCATCGTGATGAGATTCTCCCGTTCCACCTCATCATAATGAGAATCTCCCGTTCTACCGCATCATGATGAGAATCTCCCGTTCCACCACGTCACCATGAGAATCTCCCGTTCCACCTCATCATGATGAGAATCTCCCGTTCCACCTCATACTAAGCTGCTCTGTTGGACTGAGATCTGGTGACAGTGAACTCATCGTCATGTTGGAGATGATGTCATCTTTGTGACATCATCATCCTGCTGGAAGCAGCATCAGAAGATGCTCCACTGTGGTTATAAAGGGATGGACATGGTCAGCAACAACACTCGGCAGGCTGTGGTGGTTAAACCGCCATGTCGGCACTAAGGGGCCCAAAGTGGGCCAAGAAAACCTCTCCCACACCATGACACCAGCAGCAGCCTGAAACATTGATCCACGGCAGGATGGATCCATGTTCATGATGTTTCCAGCAGATTCTGAGCCGAGTATCTGAATGTGGAGCTGAAATGGAGACTCATCAGACCAGTAACGTTTCTCCATCATTATTGTCCTGTTCTGGTGAGTCTGTATGAATTTTAGCCATTCTCTGTAAACCCTACAAATGTTTGTGTGTGGAAACCCCACTATACAGTCCTATGAATGCCGAGTTTATGGGTTTTGTATTAAAGTGTTTAAGGTTAATGATTCGTGAATGTTTCAGCCTTCTGTGCCTCATCTAAATTCCTCTAAAGTTTACTATACTGATGATGAGTTTACCTGTAAAGCTAAAACACGTTTTTCTAGCCTCCCACAAGCAGATTATTTGTAGTTTCCCCCCCAGATCCGTGCTGTTGCTGGCGTCTCGGTCGCCAGCCCTCCTGCTGTCATTGACTGGATTCAGGACTTGGCGCTGATCCACCACAGACTGTGTGTTTAACAGCCATTTAATCGCACCCTGATAGGCTTAATTAGTGCAACGGAGCCTCCGTCTCCGTCTCTGTCGCTCCCTCGAGACTCATTATCCCTCTTAGTTTCCTGCTTATGAGGCCCGGTGAGGAGGAGGAGGGAGAAAGTAAAGGACGTGGAGGTAGGCAGAGAGCGAGGACAGACTGATGAGGAAGAGGACAAATCTTCTCTCTGTGCTCCATCTGGTGGTGAGAACATGAACTGATGCATTTTCTGTGATCTGTGGGTTTCCTCTGCTCTGTTTGCAGACTCGTGGGAAAACAATTGTGTCTGAAATATAGTTTATTCAACTCTAGCTGATATGAGGACCTGGTCCAGGTCAAGCCCCGTCCCTCAGCCAATTTCAAGTCTCATTTATAAACTTTTATTTGTTGGCTTTTTATACACAGCAAGGCTTCATTTGACTTTCTCTGCTTTTATGTTCTGATTTTCACTGTTTTTGATTTGTTTTATTTTATTCATATTATGTTTTAGGTGTTTTAATTTCATTTTTCTACGCAGCACTTTGGTCAGCTCTGATGCTGTTTTTCAATAGATTTAAATCTGGTGAGACTACAGCAGTTTTACATTTACATCAAAGAAAATGTTTTTTAAAGTTACCAGCAACATAATTTCCTGATGTTTCAGCCCGTTAAACTCTCGTATTCTACATTAGTTTAATTAAGTGCTTGTGATTTGAATTTGTGGCGAAGTACGCAATGCTGTCCTGGGCGGGTTTGGATCCCATAGACTCCCGGGTGAGAGCCATGTGCACTTACCAGTCAGCGAAAGATATATCCAAGTAGCCAGGGCACAAAATCAATTGACCTATGGCTAAACCACGCCCCCAAACGCGATGAGCCAATCACAGTGCGCACAGCTATCCCATACACTCGGACATTCTCTGCTTGAACGTCCATAGAAATGCATTGAAGTTAGTCCGTTTTTGTTCGTTTTTATGTGTTGTTTTTAGTTTAAAATGGTCAAACGTGTGCATGGGGTACATGCAACTCCGATACTAGGTATCCTGAGAGGCTGGGTGACAGGGCGTATTTTTTTGCCTTTTACCAAGTCACATCAAGCCAAAGTTATGCAGCAGACCACAACATCAACTGAACGTCGATAAAATGAACAAGGATGTCTACATCTGTTCTAAGGTAAGGGAACATCGTATTCGAGGCAACATGTTGTCACTTTGCTTGAAAGAAATATGAAGTTACCTTCCCTAACGTTAGTTTAAGTTGGCTAACGCTAGCTAAACATGCTAGTTTTGGTACGTGGTAACGGTACATAAAGGCGCTGTCGTGTAGTACAGGTGTCGTGTAGTAACGTCGATAACGACACGCCTCTGGCTTCCAAGCTGCAGCCAGACTGCTCCGCTTCCGTGGCTGTTTGATCAGTTTTTGTCAGATGATCACTTTTTGGCACAACAACAGCAGCGGTACAGGAGTTTGTGCAAGAAACTGAGGGAGCGACACGAGTCACATTCAGAGATTCACAGGCTGATTTCTACTCCCAGTTTAAGACTTCTGAACAATTTCTTTTTGTTTGTTTGTATTGTTTTTATGTTTTTTCATTTATCTTGTCATGGTCTCTCTGTCTGATCACGCGTCTGTTGTCCGTGTTGACAGCTGTCATCTCCCGAGATGTCACGTAGCGCCTGTCACCGAATGTTGTTTGTCCGAGTGAGTGGAGGGGGCGTGGCTTAGCCATAGGTCAATTGAAAGCATAGTGACGGGACCCCACCCTGTAACATTCTCCCCCTCTTTCCACGAGTACATCCTGTGCTTCATGCAGGCTGCCTCCAATTTCGAATCCATGGACTATTTACCAGCGTCACATGGATCCTGCCAACAATGCCAGAATGTGTTTGGGTCTGAAGCAGAGGGCCCAGGCGGGATTCGATCCCACACACTCTCGGGTGAGAGTGACAGAACCGTCAACTGTAACATCTCTCCCCATCTTTTCACATGGATGTCCTTGTAATCCACATGGGCTGCCACCCATCCAGAGTCCATGGACCCACCCCCAGTGTTACATGGACCCCTAATTGCAAGCGCTTGATTGTGGCCAGTGGCGTTTCTAGGGTCTTATGGGGCTCCAAGTAACATTTCTGGGGCCTCCACCCCACCTGTGCACTCAAAAAAAAGAAAAAAAAGAAGGTTTTTGCACAAATAAATGCACAATTTCAAGGACATTTAAGATGTATACTGAAAAAAATAGACGAATAGATTAGTGGTTCTCAAAGCGAGGTCCAAGTACCAACAGAAGTCCATGACAGCCCAGGACTATCAATAATCATTGTAAATAATCCGACACCAACAAAATGAATAAAATATGAACTTTAGTTTATTACAAAAGTGCACTGCAAATTATTCAGCTCATATTGATGTGTCTTGTTTAGCATTCATCATGTTGTTAGCTTATTAGCCCCTATGGAGTCTGTGACAATACAGTAAGTCAGTAGGTAAAATGCACTTACCACTGTCTTCCTTTGTTCCTCTTTTTCGTTTCTCTGTTTCTTTTTCCCTGCCCCACTAGGATAACTCCTCTTCAGGACTCTCATGGGGGTGGGGAAGCTTTACAACAAAGTTTAAAGGTTGAATATGGAACATGGACAGAACGGCGACATCATGTGTGTCTATATTGTAGTTGCAACGGCAGAAAAACAACTCCAGCCGTTTGGTTGTCAGGCTCGCTGCTGATATGACAAGTGACCAACAGTCTGCAATGAGTTCATAACTGACAGCTAACGTTAGCCACGTTAGCAAACAAGTTAGCTTACCAGGAAAGTCGCCATTTCTGCATTTTGATGCCATGGAAAACATTTATGTGGGTCCATCTAGTGTATTTTTACCTAAATTTACTCCAGTGTTTGCTCCTCTCAGGTCACTCCTCTTCAGAGACGGATAATATCTCTGAGGCTCTGAAGCAGCTGCTTGACTTGCCGTCTCCACTGTTTCCCTGTACCCTAACTGTGCCCATCATACTGTTACCACACAGAGACCGCATTTGGCAACCCGCAATGGCGGCGTGTATCGGCTTGTAGATGTAAACATGATGCCATTTTCAAACCCGTTAAAATTTATTTTATATTTATTTTCAGGCTAAATATAATTTTATAAGGGAAAGTTGTGCTTTCATTCTGCAACACTCCAAACGACTTGTGGAGGTATTATTATTTTTTTTAAATATAGCGTTTAATAAAAATGTTGCATATTCAACCTTTAACTTTGTGCTGCATCGCCAACAGCATCAGGCTGAAGGCATGGGGTGGGGGCCCAACAAGGGGTTTTCTACTACGATGTCATTGCATTGCAAAGTAAATGCCCATTCTTGTCATTGCTGTGAACAATGTGTGAACAATTTGTCAGCCCTTGGGGCTTCAAGCACCTGCCCCGCCCCTGATTGTGACAGGACTCTCACCTGAGAGTCCAGGGATCAAATCCCCCCCAGGTCTTCATTGTGTACCTTGCCACATATTGTTGTCTGTTTATATAGAAAATGAGGCTGTTTAATCTTGCAACAGTTGTGTGGACTGTGGGAAGTTACAGGTTTAGCGCCTCCTGGTGGTCAAAAGTTACACAGTATTCCTTCAAAGTCAGGAAATATTTCCTTCTCTATTTATCACAATGATCGGATTATTTACCCAAATATGGGGATTAATGATATCTAATTTTTTATCACCCAAGACTGAGTTGTAAAAAAAATGTGCTCAGTATTAATTTCTGATGATGAAGCACAGCTACGGTAGCAGGTTTGGGTAGAACACCGGTGTACAGACCTCGTATACCAGCTTCTGTAAAACAGACCGGCTCGGGCTGATCTGATAGGTTGAACACACTGAATAGTTTATGAAGAGGGGCACTAGGTACTAGGAAAAATAAAGAAGCTGAAAGTGACTTCAGACATGATGCATTTGCAGGCTGCATGGTGGCGTGGTGGTTAGCACCATAACATCACAGTAAGAAGGTTGTTAGTTCGAGTCCCGGCTGGGGACGGGGTCTGAACAATTCCAACAGTGGTCTTCCAGTGTGGAGTTTGCAGGTTCTCTCTCTTCCCAAGACATGTTAGGGCCACTTTAGAGTGATCAATTAACCTAAGTGATTGTCTGTGTTAGACTGGTGACCAGTCCAGGAATAATGGGATTGGCTCCAGCAACCAACTGTAGTTGTGTTGATGCATTACAATAAGACCACCTTGACGGGTTACTTCAGCAAATACTTGGACCAGAACAGAAATACAGGCCAACTTTTTGATCAAATCTTTATTCAGAACTTCCTCCAACAGAACCTGTGAATACATCATCATCATTAACCTTCATCACTCACAAACAGAACAAACAGGAAGAGCCCGGCGGGTTTTCCGGTCAGAACAGATCCCGTTAACTGGCTTCATTTGTTCTCCGGCTCCGTTTCTGAGCCGTTCATCGTCCCTGAACGAGAGTTGGTGAAATCCAGACCAGGAGGAGACGTCGCGCCCGAGTTGCCCCCCCACCCAATCATCACATTTACAAATACACTCATTTGGCTGTTTGTTTTTCCCTGAATGATTCTTTGTAATACATTTCTCATCTCCGTGTCGTCTTTTTTTAAAAGGGTGGCGGGTCCAACTCTTGCAAAGCATCTCATATGTCAGCAAATAAAAATATAAATATCTTCAAATCAAACTCATACAAACACTAAAATGTCCCAGAAAAACAAATAGATCTCAAGTGTTGTTGGAAAACAAATATTAGTCCTCATTCTTTACATCCAGACAAACAGCATCAGTTTGGTCGCATCTGAAATCAAAGAAAATAGAAAACAGAAATCATCTTTACACTTCTGCCTCAAGTCTTCAGAGAGTCCGGATCAGACCGGTTCCCTGGTCTAGAGTCGCATGTGATGAGATTGTCTGGGAGGAGTTTGGGGTCGGAGCCGGGCTCACAGTGGTTCTCGAGGTTGGGGAGGAGGGGTTGGACCGCGGTTCCAGGCTCGGTTCCGACCCAGAAGTGCCCTTCGTGCGCGAGGTGTAGGAGTTGATGGTGCGTTCAGGGGCACGCGGGGATAAGGCGGCGTGGTTCGCGTGGTCGTTGGCGGGAATGTGGGTTTCCGTCCGTCCTGAGGCTGCGATGGAGGAGAGGAGGTCCGAGGGAGGGCCAGGACTTTTCAGGGGGAGGTTCGAGGAGGGCCAGGACTTTCAGGGGGAGGTTCGAGGGAGGGGCCAGGACTTTCAGGGGGAGGTCTGAGTAAAGACCAGGACTTTCAGGGGGAGGTCCGAGGGAGGGGCCAGGACTTTCAGGGGGAGGTCTGAGTAAAGACCAGGACTTTCAGGGGGGAGGTTCGAGGAGGGGCCAGGACTTTCAGGGGGAGGTCTGAGGAAG
The DNA here is from genome assembly GCA_023101725.1 of Atherinomorus stipes. Classification (NCBI taxonomy): domain Eukaryota; kingdom Metazoa; phylum Chordata; class Actinopteri; order Atheriniformes; family Atherinidae; genus Atherinomorus; species Atherinomorus stipes. The sequence continues at coordinate 9,307 of JALJCO010003380.1, read as the reverse complement.
GACCAGGACTTTCAGGGGGAGGTCTGAGAGAGGACCAGGACTTTCAGGGGGAGGTCTGAGTAAGGACCAGGACTTTCAGGGGGAGGTCTGAGTAAAGACCAGGTCTTTCAGGGGGGAGGTCTGAGAGAGGACCAGGACTTTCAGGGGGGAGGTCTGAGTAAAGACCAGGACTTTCAGGGGGGAGGTCTGAGTAAAGACCAGGTCTTTCAGGGGGGAGGTTAGTGGGTGATGAGCTCGGCTCCGTTGGCACTAACTGGACTCTACCGAGCAGGATCTCCTTTTTACTGGATGAGCCGGAACCAGAACAGGAGCCGAGGCCGGAACCAGAACAGGGGCTGGACCTGGACCTGGATCTGGAGCCAGTCCCGGGGCCTGGGTCGGACCTGTAGCTGGAACCGGAACCGGCCGGTGGAACGGGAACGGCATCACTAGACTTGGCTCCTGAGGAAACGCTGCCCCGCCCGGACGGATGGAGGTGGGCCGGGCTCTCCGTCTCACCCGCGCCTCCAGAGGTAGAGTGGGTGACGGCCGGACCGTCTGTGGACCAGCCGGTTTTGGCAGCGTGGGGGTGGCGGGACCGCGAGGAATGTCCTGGATCCGTCCTGTCGCAGCTGGACTGCAGGTCTGGGGGGGAGCTGAGATCCAGGCGTGGGAAGTAGCGGGGGGGGGGGCGTGCTGCCCTCTGCCAGCAGCTCTCCTCTCAGGGACAAGCTGGTGGTGAAGTGTCTCTTCAGGGTGGAGATGGGGGGGATGGCCCGGGCGTCCGGGCCCAGCAGGACCGCCAGGTCGGTATCAGGGGACGAGGGGGGGTGGAGGTCTCTGGTGAAGACGGGGGGCCGGTGTGGACTCCCCGCATCTTTGTGTTTCAGTGGCGGTGGCGAGTTTCTGAGCTGCCGGAGGACCGGGAGGAGGTCTCTGACGTCCCTCACCTGCTCCAGAGGAGGCGGCGAGGAGGCGATGGAGGTCTGGTTCTGGTTCTGGTTCTGGTAGCGGACTTCGGGTCTGGACTCGCTGAGCCAGGTGTTCTGCCTCTCTTTGCTCTGGGAAAGGTCGCGTCTGGGGGTCGAGAGCTGACCGAGGTCACAGAGGATGGCGGCCAGCAGGTTTCTGTCTGCCGGGTGTTCCTGTCCCGTCCCCGTTGCCGTGGAAACCTTCCCGTCGTCCACCGTTCTCTCCTCGCTCCGTCTCATCGGCGAGCCGCCGTCCTCCACCTTCTCCACGTCCACGTCGCTGTCGTCGCTGTCGATGCGGATCCGGCCGGCGGGCCTGGACCGACCCAACACCTCCGCCTCCGAGCCGTCCGACCCCCCCGACCCCCGGTCCAGGATGTCCGCCGGAAGCTCCTGGAGCTCCGGGTCCAGGCTTCCGCCCGTGGCAGCAGCGGACACCGCGGGGAGGGGCGGGAGGTCGGAGAAGTCGACGGTCTGCTGGCTGCTGAGCGGGCTGCTGCTGCCGCTGTTCAGCTTGATGTTGCCGTCGTCATGGCTACTGTCGCTGTCCAGCGTGATGATCACCGGAGAACTGCGGCAGAAGATCAGGAACCGGCATGAGAACACAACACGCACAAATATCTAATCATCCAATCACACGACAGCAACACATCTGGTGACGCAGAAGACGATGGAAGTTCAGGCTGAGCGTCAGGATGAAGAAGAACGATGATGATTCTGGATCAAAACCTGAATTTCTACAAACCAGCAGCTGAGCTGTGGTACGACTGTTCTCTCTGATTCTCTGACTGCGATTATGAGGACAGTTATGGCTTCTTCCAGGCGCTGCAGGGTGAAAAACTTGTGTTTTTCTCAGAAAGAAAGAGGTCATAAAAAAAGAAAAGAAAAACAGACAGACAGGATAGAGTAGGCTCGATAAGATTAAAACCAAATCTGAGTTTTCTTTCTTTACAAATCCGAATTAATCTCTCACAATCTCACAAGCTGACTGGTTTTAAGTCAAGGCAGTGATCCAAATTTGCCTAAAAGTGGAAAAAATAAAACGAATTACAAAGAAAAATGGAATAAAATAATGAGGAATACAGAAAAAAACAGCAAAAAGGTTTTAAAAAAAGGAAACTAAACTGATTTATAAAATGCCAAAATTGTTAATTTTTTTTTTTTATTAATGTGGAAAAGAGAGAAAAATAATGAATTTGAAAAAAATAAAAAGGAAAATAGGTATATTATTTTTTAAAGTAAGAATAAGGGCTAAAGGGGGAAAAACTGGTAAAAAAAAAAAAAAACACTAATGTGACAAAAAAACTTAAATGAAAAAAACATAAATTACAGTCGTAATTAAATTTAAAATTCCAAAAATGAAAGAAAATTGGCAATTGCGTTTCGCAAAAGAAAAATACAGAGAACCTGAAAAAAACTAGAGAAAAATAAAGAAAAAAGATACAATTATGAGATAATGTGAGAAACAGGAAAAATAAAGGAAAATATTAAAAGGGAAATAATTAAACAAATTAAAAGACAAAGTAAAAATCAAATAGAAAAAGAAAAAAGTAGAAATTGAAATAAATTAGAAAGAAATGTGGAATATGGAAAAATTCATGAAGAAAAACAAAAATAAATCTTTTTCTTCAACAAAAAAAGGACAGTTTTGTTGTAACAAAATATAAATGAATGAAAAGCCATCAAACTACGGAGACCCGTAGGGACACAAAGATTTTAATTCTTTATTCTTCCCTCGTAACGAATCATCTGGTAGAAACTGACGACACGGCTACGAAAAAAAGCTCGTAAAAGCTATTTTGCTCTGTTTCTTTGGCGTTTCTGGTCTGCATTCATCTCAGCAACAAATCAAGATAACAAGCACATATAGGAGGCATCGTCTCCATGGCAACACAAGATGTCATAACGTGGTGCTCTAACAGGCCGGCTGTGTGCCATCGTGACCGTGGAATCAGTGTCAACCAGATGATGAGAGGCAACACAAAGACAAACATCTGAGAAGAAGCTGAAGGCGCCTCCTGTTGGTGGTTTTCGTACCTGCAGGTCTCAGAGGGGATAAGTGGATCACATCGTCATAGCAACGGTTCAGCTTCCCGCCCTACCTGCTGTGCTGCGCCCTGCGATGCCGTCTGCGGCGGCGTTTCCGGCCTGGAGGCTGCGTGGAGCTGGAGTTGACGGTGCCCTCGTAGATGATCTCCACGCTGGGACTCCGGTCGTCCCTGGACCTCCGGTCATCCCTGGACCTCCTGATGCTGCAGCACCAGGACAGGAGACAAGGTGGACGCCGGTTAGTTACAGAGAGGGAAACGGAGAGACTTCTCTAGAAACATTGATGGCTGCCATCTCCGCTGAGGAGAAGCAGCCATGATCCAAACAGCAATCCAACGAAATGTTGGAGGATATGAGCTTTTAATGGTGGTGACTTTTTTCAGGCCAGGCAGTGTAGATGGGGAGTAACATGAGTTATAATGGTAATGGCTGTTCTATTTTCTGCGTGAGCCGCGGCCGAATTTGTCAAGCCAGGCAGGAAAATAAGCATGAACACGAGACAATTCTATCAAAATAAACCCATTTTCAAAGAAAAAACACCCAGATAAGCTTTAAAACCCGATCTCTTTTTAATAGATCTAATAACATGTCAATTATGTCTTCATCTGTCAAATGCAAGTGGAAGGGTTCACACACAGAAATGTTGCTTTCTGCTTGTAAATCATTGTGATCATTGTGGAATAATCAGCTGTAGAAGTGCAGCAGAGAAGCAGGACTGATGCCGAATGTGCGCGTCCGATGTGGACAGAAAGAGGAGCGGTGTCGACGAGAAAATCGGTACGCTTCCGCATGCAGTGTGTCCCTGGGGTTATCCGGGGGATCCCGAGGCGTTCCCAGGCCAGCCGGGAGACGTAGTCCCTCCAGCGTGTCCTGGGTTTCGTCCCGGGGTCCTGTCCCGGTGGGACGTGCCTGGAACACCTCACCAGGGAGGCGTCCAGGAGGCATCCTGACCAGATGACCGAGCCCCTCCCCCTATCTCTAAGGGAGAGCCTGGTCATCCTGCAGAGGAAACTAATTTTGGCGGTTTGGACCCGCAATCTCGTTCTTTCGGTCCCGACCCACAGCTCATGGCCATAGGTGAGGGTAGGAACGTAGATGGACGGTAAATCGAGAGCTTCTCCTTCTGGTTCAGCTCCTTCTTCACCACGATGGACTGATTCCGTCTGTCCATCTCCCGCTCCATCCTTCCCTCACGCATGAACAAGACCCCGAGATACTTGAACTCCTCCACCTGGGGTAGGACCTCACCCCGACCCGGAGAGGACACTCCACCCTTTTCCGGGTGGGGACCATGATCTCAGATTAGGAGGTGCTGATCTTCATCCCAGTCGCGTCACACTCAACTGCAAATCGCTCCAGCGAGAGCTGGAGATCACGGCCCGATGACGCCAACAGAACCACATCATCTGCAAACAGCAGAGACCCGATCCTGAGGCCACCAAACCGGATCCCCTCAACACCTCGGCTGGACTATAAATCCTGTCCATAAAGGTTCTGAACAGGATCGGTGACAAAGGGCAGCCTTGGCGGAGTCCAACTCTCACCGGGAATGGATCCGACCTACAGCCGGAGCACCCCCCACAGGAAACCCCCGAGGGACACGATCGAACTCCTTCTCCAAGTCCACAAAGCACATGTAGACTGGTTGGGCGAACTCCCATGCCCCCTCCAGGATCCTGAAGCGGATGTAGATCTGGTCCACTGTTCCACGACCAGAACCAGAACCACACTGCTCCTCCTCAATCCGATGTCCACGCCATGCTGCAGAGGCGCGTCAGCCAAGACAGCCCCCCAGCATCCAGAGCCTTAGAGAAGGGTCACACTTTGTACGATTGGTTTAATCCCGTTTTAACTCACCAGGTGTCAAAAGTCTCGCACAAACGGCCTCCGATCACACTTGCAAAGTTGGAAACGTGCCAGCGTGCCTCCACGTCATGTGACCGCATTTGCGTCAGGCTTCACTCCGGTCCAGCGGGTGGTGCTAACAGTCATTTGTGTTGGCCCCACCCCTCCCTATCTACCACCCCATACCCCCAACCTCCCACCCCCCCACCCGCCCACCAAACTTCTTCCACCCCCCCTTAAAAGAACCCCCCCCCCCCCCCCCCATAATATATGAAGAGAACCCCCCCCCACCACCCCCAAGAGAAACACCCACCCCCCCCATATAATGGCCCCCCCCCAACCCCCATGAAGACCAAAATCCCCCCAAACCCCATAATTCCCCCACCACCTCAACAACTCCTCTCATGTCCGAGTTTTCCCCAACCAACGAAAATCCCCCCCTCCTGCCACCATTCCCTATATGCCTCAAGAACCCCAACATAAATATAAACTCTCCCATTTTTCTTTTTTTATTTTTCCACCTTTTTTTTATTTCTTGAAAGTCCAATCCTCCCTACCCCCTTTTTTTTACCTCCCCTCCCCATCAATTCCTCCCCCAAAGGGCTATAATTTAATATCCTCCAGAAAAATTTTTCCCCACACAAAACTTGTTCCCCCCTTTTTTTAAACCATTATAAAACCAACTTACCAGCTTTCCCTTGTTCACCTTTTGTTGAAGTGCGCCCGGACACTTGAGTGGACGAACCGTCACTCAAGTGTCCGGGCAGCAGCTGCAGATTCTACTATTACACTTTGCAGCTGTATTTGAAAATAATTGCTTTTGGACATTTCAAAATAGCTATTGATTGGGGACGTGTACCATTGTGATGGATTTCATAATGAATTGGGACACTTCTATTGTAATAGTTCTTGTTATTATGATCTCGGTAAACAGCTGAGACTTTTTGAATATGGCGGGCTGGAAGAAGCGGAGATCACACAAGGGGCGGGGCTTGCCAGTTCTACCAATCACCTAACATCTACATATTTCAGTTCCTATGGAACCCTGAAAAGACCCTGCCTCGGAGTAGGAGCTAAAAAGGTTCTAGGAACTGAGGTCCGAGGTCTCCAGTTCCTGTGTCTGAATGCACAAAAAAAAGGCCTGGTTCCCAAAAAGGTTCTAGGAACTCAAAAGGTTCCTACAGTCTGAAAGCGCCTTAGGTAATCTCACCTCTCTCCTCTGAGGCTGCTGTTCTCCTTCTGCGCCTCCCTCCTCTGTCTGTCCCTCCTGCTGCCTCCGTCCCCCTTCCTCTTCCTCTTCCTCTCCCCGTGGCTGCTGGGCCTCCATGGAGGGTCCCTGGCGTCGCTGTCCAGGTGGCGGCTCTTGTACTTCCTCTTCCCGCCCGGCTTCTCCCCGTGATGAGCGCACTCGTTGGGGGAGAGCGTCGGCGTGGGGGGCGTCCGGGGCGGCGGTGAGGGAGGGGAGGAGCAGAGGGGGGGAGGAGGACAGTGAGTGGGATGGCGAGGAAACGGATGGGGTGAGGGGGAGAACCTGGGCGCAGTGGAAGCCCCGCCTGGAGTCGGTGGGACTGGGGGGCAGCGGCGAGCCCGAGTCCACGCTGGAGGGGAAGGGGCGAGGGCGAGCGCCGCAGTCATGGCGGGGTAGATGGAGCGGTTGGGGTTGTAGAGGGTGCCGCTGCGGTCCTGCCCCCGCCTCCTCCTCTTCCTCCTCCCTCCTCCTCTCGTCGGGCTTCCTGGACGGGGGGCTGAGCGAGGCACCGAACTCCCCGACCACGAGCGCGCGGGAGGGAGCGGCTCGCTCGCCTCCTGGACACTCTTCTGCCCGGCAACCGGCTCCTCTCTGCAGGTGGCCGACGTGGAGGGGGGGATTATGGGTAGATATAGAGGGGGCGGAGCCTCCTGCTCCTCCTTTTCTTCTCCTCCCCCTCGGTGTCGGAGGAGAGCTGCACCAGCTCGGGAGTCCGCTCACCGCGATCGGCTTTTTGTACCCGACGATCAGACACTCCTCCCCCCCCCCCCCCCCCCCCCCCCCCCCCCCCCCCCCCCCCCCCCCCCCCCCCCCCCCCCCCCCCCCCCCCCCCCCCTCCCTCTCTCCCCCCCCCCCCCCCCCCCCCCCCCCCCCCCCCTTCTCTCCTGCGCCCTCATTGGCCGGCTCCTGGGGGGCGGGGCTGAGTGGTGGCGGGAGCGCACGCCAGCTCGGCGCTGGAGTAGGAGGGCCCGGCGTTCATCGTCCCACCCCGACAAGCTGAGGGCACTTCCAGTTCGGGTGAGGCCATTGTAGGGACCCTCCGCTGACCTTCCTCCACCCTCCTCATCCTCGCCCTCTGATATAGCGATGACAGAGCTGCCGTCGGAGGGGGCTGGCGGGGGGCGGCGGGCTTGTACACGGCCCCTGAACGTCGTAGCCATCCAGGCTGAGAGGCGAGCGGGCGAAGCTCACCAGCTCATGCAAGAAGTGCTCGGTGCGCGCCATCAGGAACGGCCGTAGCTCTTCTTCTATGGTGGGCGTGTCCTCCAGGCCGTGGTGGGCGAGGCGCGCGGTGATGATGCGCTGGACGATGTCCACCAGCGAGCCGTGGGCGCCGTACAGCACCGTCAGCTCCCGCCGCAGCCAGGGGCGGAGCCTGTTCAGGTTGGTGGGAGTCTGGCGGAAACCATCGGCCGTGATGTCGCGCTGCTGTTGCCCCTAGTTACGGGTCACCCCGGCAACACCGTGGACTCTGATGCCGAAGCGGTAGAGGGCGCGGCGGAAGTCCAACATGTCCCGGTCCCGAGGCGGGGGTGCCGCCGTGTCCCGGCCTGTTGCTGCAGCCGCTCCGCCAGCCGCGCCATCAGACGGCTCCTGCGCCCGGCGTGGTGGGGGCCAGGCGTGTCGGCGCCCCCCAGCCCCTCAAATATGACACCACGCTCCACTGCATCCCCCCTCCTCCCACGTCCTCCTCGCTGTCCTCAGGGGACGACATTGGAAACGGGGAAATGGTGAGGAAGAGGAGGGAGAGGAAGGGCAGGGGAGTCCAGGTACCACTCCCACACCCCCGTCCTCTCCTCCGCCGCCCTGCTCCTGCCCCCCTCTCTCTCCTGCGCCTCCTGGTGGCAGGCTCGCCCCCGTCCGCCACGCGGGCCTCCCTCAGCATCAGCCTCATGTGGTGGTCGCTGCGCGCCGCCGACGCCGCATGGCGGCTACCATGGCAACGGTGGCGGCCACGCCTGCCGCTGGCGGGGGCCGGCCGCAGCGTGTACTCCTTGAAGTCGTCCTCGGCGCGCACCGAGGTGGGAGGATGGAGGCGAACGGCTGCTTGCAGAGCGGGCACTCCGCCTTGTTGTGCGACCACTCCTGGATGCAGGGGAAGCAGAAGCGGTGCAGGCAGCGGTCCAGGTACGCCAGGTTGTTGAAGCGGTCCAGGCAGATCGGGCACTTGGAGTCGGGCGACGCCTCCTCCGCCGCCATCACGGCCCGCGCCGAGGCCGACGGGGCAGGGGGCGTGGAGGATGAGGAGGCGGCGGCAACGACCGTTGCGGCGTTCTTGGGGGCGTTTTTCCTCCTGCTGCTGCTCCTGCTGCCCTCCCGACTCCTCTCTGGTTCTCCTGCTGCAGCATCCGTGACCACGTGGTCGCGGCGACGCACGCGCAGCTTCATCCGAGTCGGCGCCATCACCTGGACAACAGAAAACTGGGTTCAGACCAGGACCGCCACAAGAAATCACCATCTGGATTCACACGTACACGAGATCTTATTTCCAGACATGACGATTCTGAGGTTTGATATCACAAGCTGCATCACAAACAAATGCTTCTGTTTCTTTCCAGATTTTTTACAAGCACCCTCAAATGCATCACTGTGAATAAGGATGGGAAATATCAAAGTTTTCCCTGTCAATACGATACAAGCAGTTTATGGTACTTTTTCATTGATATCGATACTTTTTGTCACTTAAAAGAAAATACCAGGATTGTACAGTTAAAGACACACAACGTAACTTAAGACCTTAAAATTTTGCGTTTCTGACTCGTCTTAATGTCACACCAACACTCATTATGTGCATTTTCGAGCTGTCACTATCCCGGCGTCCCGAAGCTCAGAAACAGCAGGATGTAAGTTTCCATCCGGATGCAGCTGTGATGTGGCAGCTGACTATTGGTTGCAGCACCTCTAGCATCATTTACTAGCAAATGGCATTAACCCTGGGATCGACACAGCGAGTGTTTTTAATGCATATCATGTTGGATTCAGAAAGGAAACTAAAGGAAACATCACAGGAGGAAGAGAGGAAAGAGAAAGAGAGGAAGAGACATAAAAGAGTCAAGATAAGACTGTCTGTTACTGGCTGGAGGGAATCACAGTACAGGTATTATGAAGATAGATGCTAGTTTAGCCGCCGATAGGGGGGTCACTGAGAAAACCTTTGGGTGTTTAATATAATGAAGGATAGAATGAAAAATAATCCTATTTGAAAAAAGAACCA
>JALJCO010003379.1:82500-89012 GCA_023101725.1 Atherinomorus stipes | reverse complement strand
GCTTTAGCCGAAGTAGGGCCTGCTAGACAGGCTAATGCCAGACAGGCTAACCCTAACCCTTCCTAACCCGCGGCAGATTCTGAGCAGCCGGAACAGCAGGAGGGTTGGGCGACATGTGTGAGGAAACAGCTCTAAGCCTAAAGCTAAGCCCGTGGTTCATCAACAACCTGTCCACGTTTATAACCGATATACCCCACTCAAAGACAGACCCTTTGAAGAACAAACCCTGGTGACTGGCAGCTCCATAGTCAGAAACGTGGCTCTAGAGACACCAGCAACCGCAGTTAAATGCATCCCAGGGGCCAGGACGGGCGACATTTAGTCTTGTTTGAAACTGTTGGCTAAGGAGAAACATAAATAACGTAACATTGTAATTCATCCTGGGCCCCGAGACCCCGGTGGGGCTCCGGCTGGGGCCGCCTTTTGCCACCCTCTGGGGGATGCATGCCCGTTCTTTTGGGGAGGTGGCTGGGCCTCTGGGTGACTGCTGTGGGCCTGGGTCTTCAGCTTTGCGGGCTTCCTCCTCCTTGCGGAGACGAGGCTGCATCTGCATGACTGTATCACCATGGAGACCCTTTACCATGCATGTTGACACTGTGACGCTGCTTCCTGTTGTGCTGATTAGGTTTTAAAATGAAAAAACTGGATATCAAGGGGAGTCTTGTGTTCATAAAACTCCCCTTGGTAAAGCAAAACTGTTCAACAAAGCAATTGGATTTCCATTCTGCTCACTATGATGCTGGACAGGACAAGTATAGAGAAAAAAAGCAAACTTTGTAATTCATGTCGGCAGTAATTCTTTTGAACACTTAATTCTGAGCCTTTCTCATCCTAACTGGAAATGTGAGAAACCACTTCTGCTAGCTGTAGCGTATCGCCCACCTGGACCTTACTCTGAGTTTCTGACTGAATTTTCAGACTTCTTATCAGATTTAGTGCTGAATACCGACAAAGTTGTTGTTTTGGGCGACTTTAATGTTCATGTTGACGATGACAATGACAGCTTAAATATTGCTTTCAAGTCTATGCTAGACTCAGTCGGTTTTTCACAAAACGTCCACGGACCCACTCATTTTCATAATCATACTCTGGATCTTGTCCTGACGTATGGTATTGACAGTGAGGAACTGAAAGTTTTTCCCCATAATCCTGTTCTGTCTGATCACTTCTTAATAACCTTTGAGTTTACTTTACTTGACTACACGATGGCTGAGAATAAATTCCATTACAGTAGATGTTTATCAGATAGCGCTGTTACCAAGTTTAAAGAGTAATGGTGGCTGCTTCACGAGCTAGTGGTCATAGCCGGCTGCATTGCGGGGAGTCTGCTGGCTCGGGGGATGCCTGGTCTGATGCTGCTGGGGGATGGAGGGTGGGTGGGGTGGGGAGGAATGTGCCAGGGGCTTGGAGCTCGCGGCTCCTTCCTCGGCCCAGGCTATCACCCAGGAGACACGGAGGCAAGGAAAGAGTGAGGTGGGTATGTGAGAACAAATGAATGAGAGTGTGAAAGAGGAAATGTGGGAGGGAGGAATTTGGTCTGGAAGAGGGAGGAGATGTGGGTAAGTGGTTGAAGGTAAGGGGGGATGGGGGAAGGAGGCGTATCCTTGTGAGTGTCTGGTAGGGATGGTCATGAGGGTCTGAAGAAAGAAGGGGCGGGAGTGTGACAGGTCAGAGGGAAGGGTGGGGCTGGACATGTAAGGGGGAGGTATGGGGCATTGGGGGTATAGGGAGGTGGGGGTGTATGTGTGGGGTGGAGGGAGGGGTTGGTGCAGCTGTGTGTGGGGAGTGCATGTGGGTGTTAGAGGGTATCAGGAGTAGGGATGTAACGATATTGTCGATATCGCGATATCGCCGGAGGTAAACTGCCGCGATATCGTCGTGGTCTTGTCACGGTATGAAACAGCGCGTCTTTTGAGACAAAACTAATAGTTTCCAGTCCACTCAATGCGTAGTGTAACGTACTAAACTACATTGACCATGATCCTTTGCTGCCAGTGCGCTCTTTTGAGCCAATGGGAGCACACGTAGCCCCCACGCACAGGAAAAACAAGGTGAAAGGCGGCCAGGTGAAAACAGCATGGATCTACACGAGATGGAAACAGCTGTTATTCTCCACGAGCAGCGAGAACCTTGTTCGTGTTCTGGAGGCCGCAGAGACAAGAAAGTTTGTTTCGGTCCGGTTATTCCTCTGTGAGAAGCTTCAGCCGTGACCCCACTGAGACCGCCGTGTTGACTTGGTGAGTTTATATTTAATGACGAACTTGGTCCGGGGGGGCTGCGCATGCGGTGATGTCCGTGTATCAAACTCCTCGCGTGCTGTACACATTTTCGTATTTTTTCACCACCTCGATCAGCTGTTCACTCAAACTCTCCGTTTAACCTGCAGCAGCGGATGCAGAAGAGCATCTGATCAGCTGATTATCGACATCATGGTGCTAGGTATTAGGACTTTTCCTGCTGCAACACACCTGACTTCAATCACTGGGTAATTAGCAGACTTGTGCAGCCAAACTCTGGACATCAGGGGCCTCATGTACAAAGGGTTCGTACGCACAAAAACGTGGCGTACGATCATTTCCATGGTAAAGTCGAGATGTATCAAGAATGGAGTGACCGTGGAAAGTGTGCGGTGCTCACGTCAACTTCATGGCTGCGTACGAACGTTTCTACAGCTGTGGAGACTTTGGCGACACTTGGAGGCGACGCTGGAAACTGTTAAAAGAAATAAATGTGAAAACAACCATCCCCAGACTGAGTGATGTGGTCAGACACATGAACAAACAGCCTCATAAACAATTAACACCTGCGACTGCAATGGGCTATAGGCACGGTTCCACTACTTCCTGAACTTCAGACAGCATCTTTGCTTCCTGTCTTTTATTATTGGACAAACTAATTAATCCAGGTGTGTTTGGCCAGTTATTGAGGTCAGACACACCTGGATTAATCAGTTTGTCCAATAATGAAAGACAGGAAGCAAAGGTGCTGTCTGATGTTCAGGAAGTAGTGGAACCGTGCATATAGCCCATTATGCGTGGATATAAAAGCACAAAGTGGAGCAAAAATAGGCTCCTTTCCAGCAGCTGTTTTAGATGGAAGAAAACGTTGGAAATGGTGGATATGCAGAGAGAGTGTTTTTAGAGGTCGAGAAGATTTACTGATTTAATGATAACTGGCTGGTCAGACGCTTAAAGTTCCCAGAGACATCTCTGTGCACAGAGCTGAAGCCAGGCTGGGGGGGCAACACACCCAGCTGTGCCTCCACGAGCTCCGGCGAATAAATTCACTTATATTCCGGTTTGTTTATTAATGCACTTAATTTGTGAGGACATCTATAGGATGATCTGTTCAATCACTTATACCAACACAGCAGGGGGGGGGACTCGGCCGGTGTGGCGATTTAACAGTAGCAGGTCGGTTACATCTACATCCCGGGATGAGGAAACCCCCGCGGCTGTGACGCAGGTGATGCAGGAGGAAATCCCAATGCTGCACGTCCTCTTATGGTAATGATTGTGTCAGCTAATAAATACCGTATTTCCCGTGACATCGGGCTGTGAGGGGGGCGACATCAGGCTGTGAGGAGGCGACTGTATAAACACACGTTTCACAAATATATATTTATTTACCTTTAGAAAAACCGGAGTCACCCGCGTGAACTCCCCCCACCTCTGAAAGACGAAATGCAGTCACGAGCAGCCGTCCTCTGATTCACATCCAACTTGAAGTTGGACCACTTCGTTTTTCGGCTTGTGTGCGCGACTCTGACCCCCCATCCTTGACCGCGACACACACTGTCCCATTCACTTTTCTGTTGGGTGTGTTGCCGGACATCAGCGTGTTAAAGTTCACATTTTTGCGCATTTATACTTAAACAAGCTGCCTCAAGTTCGTTCTCCGTGAATTTTTTTCATTTTCATTCACTGTCATGCTCATATTTTGTCTTTCTGATGGTGCAGAGAGGAGAATCTCCGCTGCAGATCTCATTTAAATGTCATTTGCGTATTTATGTTGGGGGTGTGGACAGGGAGGCGTCAGGTACTCCAACATGTGCGCTCAATTCCGTTGATTGGGATGTACAAAGGAAAAGTACTTGGATCCATGCGTGCGCACAGTTTCATACATCTGAAAACTTTTGTGCGTATGACGTTTTCAGGATTTGATCGTACGCCGAGTTTCAGTAGGAAATCCACGCAACTCTTTGTACATGAGGCCCCAGGTGGTGTGTTGAAGTAGGGAAGCCCTGAAGACCAGCAGGATGCCGGCCCTCGAGGACCAGAGTTGCCACCCCCCCCCTGGTGTAGAAGTTCATACATATGACTGACCACTGACAGACAGGCGGACTTACTTATTTTAAATTTATTGACTACTAAAGGCGAGGCAGTTTCTTTGTGCCTGGGTCTTTTTACTTAGTAAATAGGCTGTTTTATTGCTGGTTGAGTTTATTTAATCTAGTACCTGAGCTGTCTTCTCAATAAATATGTTGGATTTTTACTTGAATTTCAGCAGCAAAAGTTTTTTAGGCAGGTCAAAATGTCATAACCTTGAATTTGACAATAACTATTGTAACAATGACTCGTCAAAGCATTTTATACCATCATTATTGTTATCGTGAGCCTCCCCACAATATCGAGATAAATATCGTATCGTGAGGTTCATATCGAGACAATATCGTACCGTGAGATGTGGATATCGTTACATCCCTAATCAGGAGGTGGGGGTATGTGTGGAGGGCAGAGGGAGGAGGGTGTTGGGGGTGGAGGGAGGAATGAGTGTGGGTATGTAAAGTCGCAGAGCGGAGCGGGTGGGTGCATGTATGTGGGGGGAGTTCATGTGGGTGTTGGGGGGGTATGTGTGTGTGGAATGTGTGTGTGTGGGTGGTAGAGGTGGTGGCGCCCTGGTGTCAAGTGTGTGGGGAAGGGACGTCGGGGTGGGGGCTGGCCTGTGCTGGGGGGGTGTCGTCTGGGGGTTCCGGTCCTCCTGGGTTTCGGTTGGGCCGCCTTGGTCAGGTGGGGGGGGGGGGTGGCTGCTCCTGGGCGCTTTGGCCTTGGGCCCGGCGCTGTCCCTGCCCTGGGGGCAGCCTGCGCCCGGTGGGGTCGGCAGCTGCTGGTCTTGGTCCGCTGGGGCCTGGGCCCGAGAACGTGGGGGGCTCCGGCTGGGGCTGCCTTTTGCCGCTCTCGGGGGGATGCATGTCCGTTCTTTTGGGGAGGTGGCTGGGATCTGGGCCTCTGGGTGGCTGCTGGGGGCCTGGGTCTTCAGCTTAGCGGGCTTCCTCCTCCTTGCAGAGACGAGGCTGCATCTGCATGACTGTATCACCACGGAGACCCTTTATTATGCATGTTGACACTGTGACACTGCTTCCCATTGCGATGACTAGGTTGTACCTCTTCTCTACTTCCCATTGCTCTGACTAGGTTGTACCTCTTCTCTACTTCCCATTGCGATGACTAGGTTGTACCTCTTCTCTGCGTAGTTCTGCGTGTGTTTGTATGATCTGAGGATATTTAAGCCACCTGCAGGTCCTCCTGTAGGGGATTGCTTGTTTTGTTTTCCAACAGAGACCTTGGTTGTTTAGGGATCGCGGTACAGATGTACCAGTGAACTGTGTAAGTGGATTCATGTTTTCTCTCCTCTCTCTCTCCCTCTTCCTTACTCCTTTCTCTCTGTTTCACTTTCTATCATTACCTCTGTTAACTTTCATTTCTCCCTTGTCAGGCCCAGCAATGTGAAATGGAATGGTGTAATAGACAAATGTTTAATTAAAGAAATAAAATGAATAAACAGGATATCAAGGGGAGCCTTGTGTTCATAAAGCTCCGCTTGGTAAAGCAAAACTGTTCAACACAACAAAGCAATCAGATTTCCATTCTGCTGCTATGATGCTGGACAGGACAAGTAGAAAAAGAAAGAAGAAAAAAAAAGATCAGGCTTAAAACCTTCCTCTTTGATAAGTCTCATAGTTAGTGATGGTTAGCATGCCTTTGTTAAACTGCTGTAGGTTAAGACTGCTGCGGGACGTTGATGATGCACTGGGCTCTTTCTCCACACTCATCTCTGCTTCTCCATGTAGAAACTTGTGACAGTATTGCATCATTAACTGTGTTCTCCTCTCTCAGCAGGTTTGGCTGGATAAAAGTTGCAGTATCTGTTGGTCTCTCTTTAAATCTCTTCTAAGCCGGGTTCTGCCGGAGGTTTTTCCTCCCTGTTAAAAGGGTGTTTTCCTTCCCACTGTCGCCACCACTCCGTGCTTGCTCAGGATGGGGGGATTGGACCAGGTCAAGTCCAGATTCCATCCAATCTGTTGTTTTCCTTAGCTGGGCTGTTATCAATCTGACCTGAATTTCTCTGTCTATTAATTCATTTGTTATGAATTAACGCTATACAAATAAAAATCAATTGAATTGAATTAAATTAAATGGATGCATGGATGGATGGATGAATGGATGGATATATAGATGGATGGATGTATACATGGATGAATGGATGGATGGATGGATGGATGTATAGATGGA
>JALJCO010003379.1:0-80000 GCA_023101725.1 Atherinomorus stipes | reverse complement strand
TTCTCCTCCCTCCATCCTCCGCTCGTCTTTCTTCTGTCACTACTTCAGCACCTGTTAAGAGTCTGTATGCCGTCTCTCTGCTGTGTGTTTCTGCTCTGTGTTGCTGCTTGTGCACCCCCCCAGCAGCATGGTGTATGTAAACAGTGATAAAGCAGCTCCGGGGAGGCCTGGGAATCCTGCCACATGCAGGACGTGAGGCGGCACCTGCTCTGCAGACGGCTGAACAATGAGCAGCCGCTGCTCAGCCAGAACATGAAGACGTGACGTCTGCAGCTCTGATGACGGTCAGTCAGCAGAGACGGGTGCAGGCATTTATTTGCTGCTTTTCCTCGTCCTTTAACACAATGCTTCCCCACATTTCAGCGCAGAAGCACGTGTCTTACTTTTGTCTTCCAGACCATGTCTTCGTGGTTGAACAGAGAGGGTCCAGCAGATCTTTGTGGATAAATGTCCAGTAGGACACAAACTTTGACTTGTGTGTTGTCACACCAGGAAAAGGTGATTCTTTTTAACTTTCATGTTAAACATATGTAGAAGCTCTTGTACTGTAGTGTATCAGGTCCACGCTGAACATTGATGATGCAAAAATGTACAAGTACTAGTCCGGCGGGGCTTTCCTGCCACTCCACCTGAAAACAGCGCCCCCAGCAACAGACAGGAGGTGACGTAGGAGTAGGTGAACGCTCCGACTCTACTGATAAAAACATGGATCACAGCAGGAGGAGGAGACTTTGAATATGACATCATCACAGCTTTAATGCTGAAGGCCACAGATGTATGCAGAGACATGAACATGTGGAAAATAACATTAATACATTTTTTTCTCCTGTAAGTCACCTCTGGATTAGTTTCCATTTTTAAATCATGTGTACCAGATGCTTGGTGTCACATTTAGACCTTTTAGAGGTCTACGGTCTTTAGACTGTTAAAACAATCTGTTCCTGTTTATATGATTCATTTTATTTTATTTCAGCAACCATCATTCTGTATTTGTTGAGGTGTTCGGTGTGTTTAAGCGACAGTTGCTGATGAATCTCCATTTAGAGGAGACTAGAAATTAGACAATATTGTCAGTAAGATTTTGAGTTTTTGCAGTGCAACGCTTCTGTTCAGCATGGCCACTGACAGTAGGGCTGCAAAAGGAGTCCCGCCGTGGTCCTGCTTCATCACAGTTTCTGGGACTTCAGTCTCGACTCGAAGGTTTCAGAAAATAAAGGCTGATCATTGGTTTCAGACACAACAGTGAAGCGAGTAACTCTGGTCACCATGTTTGACTGTCAGTGGGACCAGAGGGTCCAGAGGGACCACCAGAGTCCGTCTGACTGGACTCTTAATGTCAGTGGGACCAGAGGGTCCAGAGGGACCACCAGAGTCCGTCTGACTGGACTCTTAATGTCAGTGGGACCAGAGGGTCCAGAGGGGCCACCAGAGTCCGTCTGACTGGACTCTTAATGTCAGTGGGACCAGAGGGTCCAAGGGGCCACCAGAGTCCGTCTGACTGGACTCTTAATGTCAGTGGGACCAGAGGGTCCAGAGGGGCCACCAGAGTCCATCTGACTGGACTCTTAATGTCAGTGGGACCAGAGGGTCCAGAGGGGCCACCAGAGTCCGTCTGACTGGACTCTTAATGTCAGTGGGACCAGAGGGTCCAGGGGGGCCACCAGAGTCCGTCTGACTGGACTCTTAATGTCAGTGGGACCAGAGGGTCCAGAGGGACCACCAGAGTCCGTCTGACTGGACTCTTAATGTCAGTGGGACCAGAGGGTCCAGAGGGGCCACCAGAGTCCGTCTGACTGGACTCTTAATGTCAGTGGGACCAGAGGGTCCAGAGGGGCCACCAGAGTCCGTCTGACTGGACTCTTAATGTCAGTGGGACCAGAGGGTCCAGAGGGGCCACCAGAGTCCGTCTGACTGGACTCTTAATGTCAGTGGGACCAGAGGGTCCAGAGGGACCACCAGAGTCCGTCTGACTGGACTCTTAATGTCAGTGGGACCAGAGAGTCCAGAGGGGCCACCAGAGTCCGTCTGACTGGACTCTTAATGTCAGTGGGACCAGAGGGTCCAGAGGGGCCACCAGAGTCCGTCTGACTGGACTCTTAATGTCAGTGGGACCAGAGGGTCCAGAGGGGCCACCAGAGTCCGTCTGACTGGACTCTTAATGTCAGTGGGACCAGAGGGTCCAGAGGGGCCACCAGAGTCCGTCTGACTGGACTCTTAATGTCAGTGGGACCAGAGGGTCAGAGGGGCCACCAGAGTCCGTCTGACTGGACTCTTAATGTCAGTGGGACCAGAGGGTCCAGAGGGGCCACCAGAGTCCGTCTGACTGGACTCTTAATGTCAGTGGGACCAGAGGGTCCAGAGGGGCCACCAGAGTCCGTCTGACTGGACTCTTAATGTCAGTGGGACCAGAGGGGCCAGAGGGGCCACCAGAGTCCGTCTGACTGGACTCTTAATGTCAGTGGGACCAGAGGGTCCAGAGGGGCCACCAGAGTCCGTCTGACTGGACTCTTAATGTCAGTGGGACCAGAGGGTCCAGAGGGACCACCAGAGTCCGTCTGACTGGACTCTTAATGTCAGTGGGACCAGAGGGTCCAGAGGGGCCACCAGAGTCCGTCTGACTGGACTCTTAATGTCAGTGGGACCAGAGGGTCCAGAGGGGCCACCAGAGTCCGTCTGACTGGACTCTTAATGTCAGTGGGACCAGAGGGTCCAGAGGGGCCACCAGAGTCCGTCTGACTGGACTCTTAATGTCAGTGGGACCAGAGGGTCCAGAGGGGCCACCAGAGTCCGTCTGACTGGACTCTTAATGTCAGTGGGACCAGAGGGTCCAGAGGGGCCACCAGAGTCCGTCTGACTGGACTCTTAATGTCAGTGGGACCAGAGGGTCCAGAGGGACCACCAGAGTCCGTCTGACTGGACTCTTAATGTCAGTGGGACAAGAGGGTCCAGAGGGGCCACCAGAGTCCGTCTGACTGGACTCTTAATGTCAGTGGGACCAGAGGGTCCAGAGGGGCCACCAGAGTCCGTCTGACTGGACTCTTAATGTCAGTGGGACCAGAGGGTCCAGAGGGGCCACCAGAGTCCGTCTGACTGGACTCTTAATGTCAGTGGGACCAGAGGGTCCAGAGGGGCCACCAGAGTCCGTCTGACTGGACTCTTAATGTCAGTGGGACCAGAGGGTCCAGAGGGGCCACCAGAGTCCGTCTGACTGGACTCTTAATGTCAGTGGGACCAGAGGGTCCAGAGGGACCACCAGAGTCCGTCTGACTGGACTCTTAATGTCAGTGGGACCAGAGGGTCCAGAGGGGCCACCAGAGTCCGTCTGACTGGACTCTTAATGTCAGTGGGACCAGAGGGTCCAGAGGGACCACCAGAGTCCGTCTGACTGGACTCTTAATGTCAGTGGGACCAGAGGGTCCAGAGGGGCCACCAGAGTCCGTCTGACTGGACTCTTAATGTCAGTGGGACCAGAGGGTCCAGAGGGGCCACCAGAGTCCGTCTGACTGGACTCTTAATGTCAGTGGGACCATGTTACAGTAAAACACTTCCATCATTTAGTCATTGAAGCATCTAACAGTTGCCTTCATCTGCTGGTTCCTCGGTTTATTCTGGCTCTGAAGGATGGAGGGACAGTATCATCTTATCCACAATATAATCAATAATAATTCCAATTTATGATTATTAATGTACTGTCAAACAAATCTGTAACGTTTTTCTGTATTTCTAGGAAGAAACTCCATCAATGTTCCAGAAATAGACAGATTTATACGTCTGATATAGTATGACATGTAAAACCTCACTGTGAAAATACATCAAAATTCATTTATCATTTAATATTTAAACTTTATTTAACCAGGCAAAGACATTAAGAACAAGATTCTTATTTACAATGCTGGCCTGGAGAGTGCCATAGACACCTGTAGAACAAGTGTGTGTGTGTGTGTGTGTGTGTGTGTGTGTGTGTGTGTGTGTGTGTGTGTGTGTGTGTGTCGATAGATAGATAGATAGATAGATAGATAGATAGATAGATAGATAGATAGATAGATAGATAGATAGATAGATAGATAGATAGATAGATAGATAGATAGATAGATAGATAGATAGATGGATAAACCTCTGAATGTATTTACAAATTATATTTAAAATATTTTTTTTATTAATAAAAAATGATTACAGATAAGGAATTAAATTAATACATAATGGAAAAAAATACAAAAATTACAATTTTATTTTCAAAAAGTCCAAAACCGGTTTAATTTTTATTATTATCATCATCATCATCATCATTATTATTATTATTATTATTATTATTATTATTATCTGTGACCGGAGGCATCTGACTTCATCATGTCTCAACACAATTTGAAAGTTTTCACAAAAAAACACAGACAATGATATTAAACATATTCATGAATAAGTTATTTTATAAAGTGAGTAAATAATCAAACATAATTTCTTTATGATTTTATTATGTTATAATAATAATAATAATAATAATAATAATAGACAATTTTCTTTGAGTAACGAACTGATTAAATGTTAGAAGATGAGAAAAGGCAGATTGCTTCCCTTTCATGACATCACATCAGAGTGGTGTGTTCCAGCATCAGAAATCTGTATTTAATCTCTCACAAATGAAGAGAGCGACAAGTTTTTCCGTCATTAACGCTGTGAGGCTCCTCTGTGCACTGAAAAAACTGAATCAGAGCAGTTGTTGACTTTACTTAAAAATTCATGTTCAGTTAACATGATTTTGTCTCATATTATTCAAACATAATTTGTTTGTGTTGCATGAACACAATTCATTTAAGTAACATGAACAACAAGCTATGATTAACTTAATTTTTTTAAGTTGAAGTAACATATTATAATTATGTGCAAATCCTTGACATGAACCATTTCTTTCATAAACACCCAGAAAAAAGGACGTATTCTGGTTTGCGTGTGGTTTCCATCTGCGAGGAGCTGTAAAGCAGCTAGAAAGGAGTTTTACAGCAGCCATCCTTTCCAGAAGGAGAGAGGGTCTGTTGTAAAGACAAGTCAGCTTCCCTGCCTCAGCTTTCTGTTGGGGGGGTTCAGTGCTAAGACTTCATAATTTGGCCTCTTTAGTTTAGAATAAACACCACCCGAACCAGACTGAGACAGCCCTCCCTTCTCCTTCCCTGTGGGGGTCATGATCAGCAGGAAGTCCAGGATCTAATCCTGGGGAGTCCTGAGGGTGTTGTGGGCCGGGGAGAAACTGACTCATCAGCTGCTGCCTGTAATTGATTTGGGCGTTAATCCGGTCTCAGAGCCGGGCTAATATCTGAGGGCGCTGCAGAGACCCCCTCTGCCCGGGGCTGTGGAGGCCTGCAGGATAATCACACCAGATTAGGAGATCTCCGAGCGTCCTGTGACAGATCAGAGATGGACACGGAGACGGTGAAGACCTCCCCAGTAAAGATTATGTAGCACTTCTTCTGTTTATTGAGTTTTTCATTGGATATTCATTTTCTAAAATGTATTCATTTTATTTAATTGAATTCTTGTTTATAACTGATTTGTCATCATAATGCTGCTCCTGACAAGAGAGGAGAGAAGAAACGATGAGCAGTGGAACAGAAAAAACAGAGTGAAGAAGAAAGAAACACATGGATCCACCAGCAGTCAACGGATACTTCTGCGTTTTTTCCCTTTTTCACTTCGATGGTTGCAACGCTTTTAACAACACACTGGAATAAGCCGGTGTTCCTGTAATCAGGCCTAAACACAACTCCATCTCACAGAAGTACGTGAAATACGCGGATTATAATGATGTTTCAACACTTATTTCTGGTCCAGGCACGTAGGAAATCAGACCAATATAAGTCAATAACGGAGCCGGTTGTCTGCACGACTTTCCTGTTTCTGGAACAAATAAAAGCACAAGTTACGTTTTCTAATACTGAAATAACGTTTTTTAATATCTCCATTGTAAATTCACCAATCAAACTGTGGCAGACTGTTAAAGTTGTGATCGTTCTCTCTGTTATTTTGTGTGTGTGTGTTATTTCGCCATGCAGAAGTAAACAGTGGTGACACGCACATCCCGATAGTCAGAACTGGGTGCTGGATAAATGTGGAATATAAGACACCCGCACACCAGAAATAGCTCCCACAGTTTTTAACAGGTGACGTTTTGTTGTGGGAGTGTGGATATCTTCATTTTAATTCGCCATCTACACTTCAATTTCAGTTGAAGGGAATTCTGGAAGTGACGTATGTGTGTGTGTGTGTGTGTGTGTGTGTGTGTGTGTGTGTGTGTGTGTGTGTGCGTGTGTGTGTGTGTGTGTGTGTGGGGGGGGGGGGGGGGGGGGCACGACTCGTCATCCCCAGACTTACTTTGACATCATAATTAGCAAGACATTTTATGGCACATTGGGTTTTACGTGAAAATCTGCTTCTGCCTCCCCTGGAAGTCTTTTTATGTTCTTTTATGAAAAAAAAAAGGATTTTTGTTGCCATTGTACGTATCCAATCACCAATCTGACGGGCGTCTTTGTCCCCTTCTCATTAGCTACGGCAGCAGTGGCGGAACGTTTGTCCAGAATGTGGAAAATAAACGGACATATTTACTTTCTCTCAGCACTGATCATTTAGTTAGCGTGTCATTGATAATTGGGCTGTAAAATTTGCTTGGAATATGAAGTAAGAACAGTTTTATACGACTCAATATGTGACTGCAAAGCAGGAAATGCTCACCCACACCAGACCCACACCCGCGTTCCAATCCTTTTTGGACCTCTCTGCCGTAATGGGGTGCATTCCATTCCAACGTGAGCCCCACCATCGTTGTCCAGTGGCATTTGGGGTTTTATGGGCTCTGATTGTGTCTATTTTCATGTCTATTTCAGGAATATGCAGGAGATTCTGTGCAGATCAAATTTGGACTATTTTTTTTTTTTAAATAATTATATTTATTGGGTTTTCACAAATAATTTTACAGATACATTCAGTGATTACATGCCCATATTCATATAAAGCAGGATGAACAGTACCAAAATAAACATAGTTGAAAGAAGGATAAAATTAAAAAAAATATATATATATATATAAAATAAATGAATAAAAATAAATAAATACATAAATTAAAAAGTAAATAAATAAGTAAAGTCAAGTTATTACCCTATATTCCTAAGTAGCTAGCTGTTGTGTTGATTATCACATTTCCTTCACTGTGAATTACAAGTATTCAGCTTCTTAATCGGTGACTTTCAAGAAATTTGATGAATTGTCCCCATAACTTAAAAAATGTCTGTATTTTTCCCTTGGTGGCGTATGTCAATTTTTCCATGGCCAGAACGTTGGATAGGCTTTTAAACCAGTGTTCGAGTGAGGGAGGTTCAGTGCTCCTCCAGGAAGTTGCTACACAGTGTTTAGCCTGGAGTGAACACAAAATAACCATCTTTTTATTTGTACTTGACACTCCTAGTTCAGTTGGAACTAGTCCCATGATAAATACCTGAGGGCAGACAGGTAATTTGACAGATATGATATCAGATATAGTATGAATGACTTTTTCCCAGAGTGTTTTAATTTTGGGGCAGCTCCACATGCAGTGAAATAAGGTTCCTTCTTCTTCGCTGCATTTAATGCAGAAATCAGAATTATTGTTGTCAAAGCGATGTAACAGGGTGGGAGTTATGTATGTACGCATGATCCATTTAAATTGTAACAATTTCAGACTTGTGTTAATAGTCTGGCATTGTGCATCCTGACAAACTGTCTTCCAGTCAGCTTGAGAGATTTCTATACCTAAATCACTAGACCAAGCCAATCTTTTACTGTCCGAGGATTCTTTAGATGCATCTAAAATCATTTTGTACAAGAAAGATAACTGGCCTCTGCCTTTAAGATGATCTAGAATGGCCTTTTCAAGACTAGACAGAGGGGGGTTTATGAGGGAATTGTTTAGATGCTGTTCGAATGTAGTCTCTAACTTGTAGGTATTTAAAGAAGTGTTGTCTTGGGATATTGTAAATTCTTTGCAAGTCCTCAAAGCTATAAAGAATATAGTTGTCACTGCACATATCCATGACTTTGCTGATCCCCCTTTCTGCCCATAGTTTAAAGCCAGGGTCACCTCTACCAGGTGAAAATCTGTAGTTTCCCCATATTGGTGTGAAACCTGATATATCTGAATTTATGTTTAAGTGTGTTTGTGTTTTGTACCACACCTTAATAGTGTTATTTCCCGCCTGGAGCACTCAGTTGGTATCCGTGGAACTGCACTCAGGTGGTTCAGAAGCTATCTGTCTGACAGAAGCTTCTCCGTTGCTGCCGGTGATTCCTCCTCCCTCACATGTTCCACTCACCCATGGGGTGCCACAAGGCTCAGTTCTCGGTCCTCTCCTTTTCCTGCTGTATCTGCTGCCCCTTGGCTCCATCATTGATAAACACAACCTCTCCTTCCATTTCTACGCCGACGACATTCAAATCTATCTTCCACTGCACCTGACCGGAAATCACACTCCATCATACACAAAACTTTTAGACTGTCTAAATGATGTGAAATCATGGCTTGCGCAGAATTTTTTACATCTTAATGATGCCAAGACTGATTTCATTTTGTTTGGCACTCCAACCATGCTTGGCTCCTTCTCACACGACGGCACTTCTATTCCCTCCCCCAAGTCCTACGTGAAAAGCCTTGGAGTTTTGTTGGACGGTGGCCTCAGGTTCGAAAGGCAGATCAGCGCCATAGTCAGAACCAGCTTTTTTCAACTCCGTCTCCTCTCGAAGGTCAAACCTTTCCTTAACCGGGGGGACCTGGAGACGGCTGTCCATGCCTTCATTAGTGCCCGGCTGGACGACTGTAACGGCCTTTTCGTTGGCCTGAACCAGGCTTCCATCGCCCGCCTGCAGCTCGTCCAGAACGCTGCTGCTCGTTTTCTGGTGGGCACGTCCAGGCGGGAACATATAACCCCCGTCCTATCTTCCCTGCACTGGCTCCCCGTCCGCTTCCGAATTGATTTTAAATTACTCTTGTTTGTTTTTAAAGCCCTCAACGGCCTGGCCCCCCCTTATCTGGCTGACCTGCTGGTCCGCCGGGACCCCAGCAGGGCCCTTTGTTCCGCTGGCCAACTTCTTTTAGAAGTGCCGAGAACGAAGCTAAAGCAGTGGGGCGACCGCTTGTTCTCAGCTGCTGGCCCCAGATTGTGGAACTCACTGCCCCCCGACATTCGTCTCACGACTGAACTGGGCTCTTTTAAATCTAAGTTAAAGACATATTTTTTTAGTCTAGCTTTTAATTCTAACTAGTTTATTTATTAAAGGTTTTTACTCTCTCTTAGGTACACCCTGCACTCCCCCGAGTAGCCTGTTCTGATTCTCTGTTGGTTGTTTTCACTCTTAACTCTTTTTTGTTCTTCACTTTTCCTAGTATTTAAGTTTGCATTTTTATGTTTTGAATTATTGTCTCTTTTTCTGTTACCCTGGTGTAAAGCACTTTGTGTGTCCAATGGGTACTGTAAAGGGCTATATAAATAAATTTGATTTGATTTGATTTGATTTCTTTACAAATGGGTTGTTGGTATTTTTTAACAGGTTATTTAAAGAATCTGCATACAAATAAAGATTTAGGGGTAGTGGAGATGTAGTGGCCTTTTCTATTGTAACCCAGGGCACAGAAGCATTGTCCATGAACCTAAACATGGCAGCTCTAATCTGGGCTGCCCAGTAGTACCAGAGAAAGTTTGGGATTTGGAGTCCTCCACTTTCGTACGGCAAGTAAAGTTGTGTGAGTCTGAGTCTTGGGCGTTTATTATTCCATATGAAATTAGTTGTTAATTCTTTTAGTTTGTTAAATAGATTTAATGGGGGGTGTAACGGAATGGTTTGAAATAGATATAGAAATTTGGGCAGGATGTTCATTTTAACTATATTGACACGTCCAATTAAAGATATGGGAAGCTCCACCATCTTTTAGAGATTCTGATACAGATGTTAAAATAGGATTATAGTTCTCTGGAACTAGATCCTTTATGTCAGGAGTAATTTTTATTCCCAGAGAGGTAAAGCCACTAGGTGAATTTTGAAATGAATTTGCCACTGGAGGGCAGACTCTTTCATTCTTTCCAAGAAACATATCTTATATTTTTGTACTATTCACTTTGTTACCGGAAAAACTCCCCAAAGACTCCAGAATTTAGTAAGTGCTGGAAAACCTTCAAGATTTTTAAGAAAAGTACGATATCATCTGCATATAGGCCAATACGGTGTTCATAGTCTCCAATCGTACTCCAGTAATTTGGGGATGGGATCTGACTGTCAAAGCCAGGGGTTCAATTGATAATACAAACAGGAGGGGCGATAGCGGGCACCCCTGACATGTTCCCCTGGACAGGGGAAAGGGTTCTGAAAAAAGGTATTAGTCATAACCTCTGCAGTAGGGCTACTGTATAGCAATTTTATCCATTTAATTATATTTTCTCCAAGGCCAAATCGAGGGAGTAATTCAAACAGCCACTCCACCCTGTCAAAAGCCTTTTCGGCATCCAGGGATAGAATGGCCACATCCGGACGTCCCTTTTCAGAATGCAGAATATTAAGCATCCTTCTCAGATTGTGAAATGCCTGCCTGCCTTTGATAAACCCATTTTGATCTACATGTATGAGATCTGGCATGTATTGTTCTAGCCTTAGAGCTATGACTTTAGCTATGAGTTTAGTATCTGAGTTCAAGAGTGATATGGGTCGGTAGGAGTCGCATTTAAATGGCGGTCTACCAGGTTCAGGATGTTTGTAATAAGGGCCCTAGAAAGAGAAGGGGCAAGGAGTTGGTTCTAAATGCTTCTTCAAACATATTTTAAAGAGGAGGTAGCAGCTTATCTTTAAAGGTTTTGTAGAAATCGACAGGGAGCCCATCGGGGCCTGGCGCCTTACCCACTTTCCTACATGCAGGGCCTCCTTAGCTCTAAAAGTTCCACCGGTCTGTCTAGGATTTCTTGGTCCTCAGGAGAAAGGATGGGGAACTTAAGCCTATCGAAAAAAGCAGTTTGTATACTTTTCTTGTCAGATAAATCTGATTTATAGAGTTTTCATAAAATAATTTGAATGTTTCATTTATTTCTTTTGGGTCAGTTGTCTTAATTCCATTCCATTTTTCTATTTCATGGATACTTTTTTCATTTTGTAAAGTTTTAATTCTCCAAGCAAGTAGTTTACCCGCCCTCTCCCCCTGGTCGAGAATGTTTGTTTTAGTTTGTTTAAACTTGTTAGGGCCTTGTTTGCTGACAGTTCATTACAATGGGCTCTAAGAGTGGTCAGATTATGCTCAGCACTGGAGTTTCTTAATTATAATTTCACTCTCTAGTGATTTAATTTCTTTTTCAATTTCCAACATTTTGTTCTTGAATTGTTTAGATTTGAAACTGGAATAGCTAATAATTTGCCCTCTGATATAAGCCTTAAAGGCTTCCCATCTGACTAAGGGTGACGTCTCAGGCGTGTTAAAATGGAAAAATAGTTCTATCTGTTGGTCAGTGAAGCGGATAAATTCTGGGTCCTGTAGCCACTTGGTGTCAAATCTCCATCTTGGAGGTCCACGGAATTCTTTTGAAGTACTGTATTCTATAGAAACTGTAGCGTGGTCTGAGATTATTATGCTACTGTAATAGCATTTCTCAATATGAGGATTGAAGTCCTAGAAATCAAAAAGAAGCTAGTCGAGAAAATGTTTTATGAGTGGCCGAATAGCAGGAGAATTCTCTCTTAGCTGGGTTAAACTCCCTCCAGACATCACACAGTCCCAGCTCATCCATAAAGTTGAGGATTGCTTTCCTAAATTGATTATGAGAGGAGTCTTGATTACCATCTCGATCTATATTGGGGTTTAATGCACAGTTATAGTCCCCCCCATAATAATTTCCCCTCTTAATGATGACAGTGTAAGAAAAATATTGTTATAAAATTGTGGATCATCTTTGTTAGGGCCATAGATGTTAACCAAATTAAGATATTGGCCAAATAAGTTACCTTGTAGAATTATAAATCTTCCCCCAGGATCCAGAGTGGTGGTATTTGTTTGAAAGGGGATCGACTTATGGATTAATATGGCCACCCCCTTGCATGAGATGAATAGTTAGCAACAAATACCTGTCCTTGCCATCTTCTTCTTAACCTGATGACCTCACCTGAAGTCAAATGCGTCTCCTGAAGAAACACTATTTTAGATCCTAAGTGTTTAAGTCTAGTCATCACTTGCTTTAATTTCACCAGTCCGCCCAGGCCTCGGACATTCCAGGATATTTTGCATAACTGGTTACTGGCCATGGAGCAATTTAAAGGGCATTCTGTTAATGGGGAAAAACCTGAAATTGTGTTTCTGTATCATCACTGATATATATATATATATATATATATATATATATAACTGATATATATATATATATATATATCATCAGACCTGCTCAGAACAACTATGTCCGGTTCTCCAGCACCTTTTAACACCAGCCTGAGACAGAACAGAGTTCCTGTGCTGTGGAAAACATCCTGTCTTGTTCCAGTCCCTAAAAAACCACAACCAGCTGAACCAAATGACTTCAGACCAGTTGCCCTGACATCTCACATCATGAAAGTCCTGGAGAGATTCTTACTGGCTCACCTCCAACAAGCAAGTGAATACCTTTCAGGACCCATTACAGTTTGCATATGGTAATGGGCTTGGGGTTGAAACACCATCATCTTCTTGCTTCAGAGAGCCCACTCTCATCTGGACCAGTCAGGCAGCACTTTAGGGTCATGTTCTTGATTTTTTTAAGTGCATTTAATACTATTCAGCTGCTTTGCTATGTGAGAAGACCATAACTTCCAGGTGGACCTCCACAACCACCTGGATTTATGACTACCTAACAAACAGACCACAGTTTTGAGACTAAAGGTGTGTGTCTAGATGGTGACAGCAGCACTGAGTACCACAAGGAACTGTACTCTCACCATTCCTCTTTACACTTACACCTCAGACTTCAGTACAACTCTTCCTGTCATCTGCAGAAAACCTAACTCTCAGGGGTATCAGTGATGGACAGAGCTGAGTACAGGAACTGGTCAGTCGTTTGTGAAATGGTAACAATCAGCTCATCTTAAATACCAGCAAAACAAAGAGATGATTGTTGACTTCGAGAGCAAGAATAAGCAGCAAGCCTCTACACCTGGAAGAGGAGGGGAGGTGGTGGAGAACTACAAATACCTGGAGTTCAGCTGGACAACAGACTCGACTGGAAATGCAACAGTGACTACATCTACAAGAAAGGTCAGAGCAGACTCTACTTCTTAAGGAAGCTGAGATCATTCAACGTCTGCAGCAAGAGTTGCGATCTTCTACAACTCTGTTGTGGAAAGTGCAATAGCTTTGCAGCATCTGCTGGGGAAGCAGCATCAGAACCAGAGACTTGAAGAAACTAAACAAGCTGATCAAGAAAGCTGGTTCTGTGCTGGGGATAACTCTGGAGCCGCTGGAGCTGATCGTTCAAAAAAGAATGCTGCACAAGCTGATGAAGATGATAGAGGACACTTCCCATCCTCTCCACAACACGGTGAAGAATCAACAGAGTGTGTTCAGTGGGAGGCTGCGTCAAGTCGCTGTAGGACGGAGAGATACAGGAATTCATTCCTGCCAGCAGCATCACCCTAAAGAACAAGACTGACTGACTTTTTTGTTTATTAAAAAAAAAAAAAAAAAGTGAGCTTTTCCAATACTGAATTTCCCTTTGGGGATGAATAAAGTATTTTTCAATTCATTTCATTCATTTCATTTCATTTCATTTCATCACTTGTAATATCAAAGTCACGGGAAAAAGGGTAGAATAAAGAATAAAACAAGCAGACATAAAACAACAAAAAGGAATAAAAAACATTTAAAAATAGAGCAATTTGCTTGAACTTGCAAAAGCTACTGAACTTTTTACGAACAACTACTCTGCCCTACAAAGCAAAAAAAGGCAGTAACTGCATTTTTGGTCAAAAATGAGTTATTATCATTTTCATGACATTCAAGGTATCCTTTGTTATGTGACAAAATATCTTATCTCAAATGTGTGTCATTTTGGAGAAAAATGGTAGCTGTTTGTGCAGTAACTGCAAATAGCCCTTGTAAAACAAAGCAAGAATACAGTAACATCCATTTCTTGCTTTGTTTTCATGTCAGTTACTGTACTTTTGCTTGGTATTACATCATGTAAAACGCCCATTGTTGCTTAAAAAGACTTTGAAAAAAACAAAACAAGACAAAATTATTTTGAATTTAAATTAATTGAATTTATTTGCATTTTGGTTTGCTCTGTTGTATTGGAGGTAGCCTAAATATTTCTTCAAAGTGAAGTTGTTTTGCAGTGCTTCAATGTTATTTTTGTTGTAAGTGATTGCAGATACATTATGGCAGAGGTGGACAATGGGCTTTACTGTATGCACAGCCCCAGTACTTCCTGAACTTAATACTGCACCTTTGTTTCATGTCTTACATGACTGGATGAACTGATGAATCCAGGTGTGTCTGATCTCAGCAAATGGTCAGACACACCTGGAGAACAACTTCTGGGGGAAATATTTCCTTAAATGGTCAAATTACTTTGAGATTGGTATATCCATGTTCAGGAAAGCAAATGGTTCCAATAAGTCCAAATACAGTGCATCTAACACACCCAGAGCCCAAGATGTGAGAAAACGGTTTATGAAGAATCTGCAGTTACTGCCTTTTTCCTTGGTATGGTACCACATTTTTGGTAAGTATTACAAAGAAAGAATACAGTAAGTGCAAAATAGGGTAAACCATCATATAAAATATGAATATTAATATGTACAAAGAATAAGCCACTATAAAGTAACAAAATTGCCACATGTCCATTATTCTACCTACAATGACTTTGGCTGGACAACAGGATAACTTTGAAGTCATTTTTCTCAGTTTTGGACTGTGTGTAGTTACTGCCTTCTTGCTTTGTAGGGCAGTACTGACTGCCTTTCTACTCTACAGTCAAACCAGGTTAATATACCAACTTCCTTGGCTCTTATTGATCCTACACAGAGGACCTGCTAACTTGCCTCTGCTAACAATTATCCCTGAGTCTCAGTTGTTTAAGGGCCCTTTAGTATGTGAACAGATCTATCAACATTAAATAGTATGTAAACACTAAACTTTCAAAAATAAGAGGGCTCTCCCTAACAGAGGCTATATTATTTAGATAGTAGAGTCTGTTACTCAAGTTATATTTTGGATTAATTACATCTCAAATGACAAAATATATAGACATAAATGCACACACATGTATATACATAATAATACACACTTATATATATGCACACATACATTATCTTGTAAAATCTGGGTGTAATTCACATGAAGCAGTCTTTTACACCGGTAAACAAGCAATTAGATACACAGGCATTAAACTTAACTGATGTGGGTTAATTACTTTAACATCTAAGGTAGATAGTGGCAATAACCTTTAAACTTTTCACAGTCCGTCTTGGCCAGCTCCTTGTTACCATCCACAATCTAATATAATATCGTCATTTGGTCATGAATACAAATTTACTGGAGTAAACGAAAAAAGTTTTAGAAATAACTGAAATCCAGACGTACCTTGAACGTCACATCATACGCAGCTCTAGCTGGGAAACGAAACAGGATCAACGTCCACAAACCCCGGGGTTACAGTTACCTTTTGCAGAAAACTCTTTATTAGATCTCCTCAGGGCGTCACTCTTTCTTTCTATTCTGGAGGAACGTGAGAGCCTCTTGAGGGGTCTGAAAAGTGATGTTCTTCCCTCCATATGTGATGCGGAGCTTAGCAGGAAACTGCAGACCATACTGAATACCTTCCGACCGGAGCTTTTGCTTCACCGTATCGTATGCCTTCCTCTGGTGTTGTACTTCAACAGAAAAGTCAGAAAAGAACTTAACTTGCCTGTTTTCGTGCATAACCTTGCCTTTTTCCTGTGCGGCTTTCATCACGCGAACTTTATCTATTTAACTTTATCTAGCTAACTTCATTATCAGAGGTCTGGGAGTCCAGGCTGGGCTGGTAGCTTTCACAGGGCCGGTTGGGATACGATGGGCCCGCTCAATCCTCACCGGTGTGGGGAAGACCTCCGTTCCGAGGACCTCCGGGAGCCATCTCTCCAGGAAAGTTTCAGCATCCTTCCCCTCTGTATTTTCTGGCAGGCCGATGAGACGTATGTTGGAGCGGCGTGAGCGGTTCTCCAGGTCCTCGTTCTTCTACGTGAGCAATTTCACTTTTGATTCCAGATCGGTTACTTTGGACGTGAGCTGCGCTGTTGCATCCTCCGTGTCGCTAATACGGCTTTCGGCGGTAGTTAGCCGCCTCTTGATAGCGTCTAAGTCCGTCCTGATGCATGCGATGCCTTCAATGACTTCCCTGTGTCGTTCTAAACTTTCTGCCTTGAGAGAATTGATGGCCATAAGTACAGCCTCTTGCTGTTTAGTGCCTTGTTGGGAGACTGCGGCCGCTTCCATCTTACTGCTTTCTTTAGCCAAGAGCGTGTTAGCTTGGGTAACAGTGCTAGCCTGTGAAGATCTTGTTACAGGTAATTTAGTATCGTGGTGGCTTCTAGAGCTTGGCCTTGTCGAGTTTTTGTTTTTGCTCATCCCCAGTGCAGTTTAGGACCGTTTGCTTTGCTTTAGTTTGAGTTAGGGACTTACATAGGGCATATATTGGTTAATTAGTCAGGAGACTCGTTGGGACGCGTTGGTCTACCTCGCCGCCATGACCGGAAGTCCAAATTTGGACTATTACTATAAAAAGTCATCAGTATTAGCAGCACCAGAAGCCCGCTGCCAGGCCAGGACACCGAACCCCGAGGAGCCCTCTACGGCCAGAGGAGGGCCCACAACGGCCCCCCCAGCACCACCTCTACCAAGGGAGCGGACACAGCAGCCCCCTGACAGGATCAACCAGGCCACAGCGTCCATCATGACTGACCCCCCTTCTCCAGACTGGTCAGTCTACGCCTCCTCCTCCTCACCTGACTACAGGGAGGACCAGCAGATGGTCGCACCTCCCACTTCGCCACCAGGACCTCAACGGGACCCATCTCAGCCCGCAGAGCCAGAGGGTGCCCAGAACACGACAACACACCAGCACCACGGAGGACATCCCCCCACCCCACCCCCACCCCCACCCAGCCTCAGACATCCTCTGAGGTGGTAGAGAACCTTATCGACCTGATGCAGCCGGAGGACCAGCCCCATCACTCCAGGAGCACGTCGAGGGTGCCTCTCAGCCCGGCCCCCCCGGCAGAGGAAGGGAGAACCACCCTGATCTGACCAGACTCAGATCCAGCGTCCAGACCCGCCTCTTTGCGGACAAAACCACCCATCCTGGTTCCAGCTCCACCGCTGCTGCCCCCCCACCAGCTCCACCCAAGTGCTCCCAGACCAGACACCCCAACATGCCAAAGAAAGTCCAGAACTGGAAACTGCACATCAGAGAAGGCTGCATCATCCTGGCAGACTCCAACGTGTCCAGACTGCCCTCCTTCCACGCTCCTGGGATCCAGATCGACAGCTACTCAGGTGCTAAGTGGTACCATGCTGAGCATCTCCTCAGGAAGGCCACCTGGGACGTGGACATGGAGACCATCCTGCTTTCCTTCAGCATCAACAACTGGTCCCAGAAGGACAAGAGAACAGCGGTTGGAGAACTGAAGAAGAGCCTGAAGGCTGTAAAGATCTTCCCTGATGCTGGTGCCTGTCATTAACTTTTCCCGTGTTCTCCCTTACAGAGAACAGATGATCCTGGATCACCTGAACAGCCACATCCAGAGCCTGCAGGACTGCATCCCAGCTCTCCCTGGGAAAATGTTTTTCACTGAGAAAGATTCATTGGTTTCTTGTTTATTTGACAGAATCCCCATTAGCCACCATTCCATTCCATTCCTGGATCAGTGGCTATTCTTCCTGGGGTCCAATAGTCGATGCATAAAATAATCACAAGAAACAAAGACATAGGCAGTCTGTACATACAAGCAACCAAATATAAGATAAAGTAGTTACATAAAAACTAAAATATCATAATGCCCGATCAATTAACAACACTAAACATCAAACTGGAAAATCACAGACAGCCAACTACCAAATTTCTAAACATCTAAAACATTTCTTACAAAAAGACAGCAAACATAATGAAAGGAATTCAATTCAATTCAATTCAAAGTTTATTTGTTTAGCACATTTTAAAACAACCTCTGTTGACCAAAGTGCTTCACAACATCATGGCAAAAACCACACAAAGATTTACAGTAAAATTAATCTTTAAAAAAGAAAATAGTTAAAGGAATGAAATGTAAATTAGAATATGCATGTATATATACATACACACATACATACATACACACAATATATGTGTATGTATATACACACACATATATACAGTACACATACATACACACATATATATACATATATACATATATACTGTATATACATGTATGGAAAGAAATCAGAATGACAAAATTTGTACAACTATCTTTCTGAAACCAGCGTCCTTAATTCAAGTTTAAAACTAATTTAACTGTAGATAAAAGCTGAAGTGGCAGCCTGTTCCACTCCACCACAGCTCTGTAGAGCACTGTTCTCCTCAGTGCATTGGTTCTTGGCAAACAGTGGCGTGCACAGACGTTTTGGGGGGCAGGTGCTCAGTGAAAAATAAGGGCACTTTGTGCAGCAAATGCCGGAGGAAATGTTTCGATACGGATTCCGATACTTGTGCTGTGGGTTTTGGCTGATACGGAGTACTTACACCACTATGTTATTAAAAAAAATGTATTTCACTTGCATGACTGTGATATGATTATTATGGTAAATGTCTGGCTCAGCTTTAACCCTTTGGAAAAAAATTAATCAATTCAGCAAATTGAAGCCATTTATTTTTAAATGCAGTCTTGCTGGAGGGAGAATCCAGTATGAAATACTGCCACATCACCAACATGATCTCTGGTTAGCTCCGTGTCTAGCAGGTGATCAGTTCTTCTTCGCCCCCTCTAAACCAGCAGCTGCACCACAGCTTTTTCTGAGTATTCGAGGGTTCATCTCCCTCATCTTCCATGCTGTGGATGTTCTATTGCAGGAAGCGCATAGCTGCTTCCCTGCTCTAGCTTCCTAGAATAGAATAATAGTTATAATAATAGCCGATAGCCTTAAGGTAAATACAAGATTACTGCAAGTCTTGTAACATAAATATTTTCTGGTTGGTCCAACATCCCATAATCAGCTAAAACAGCTTCATGCCTGACTTAGTAGCCAAACCACTTTGTTTTTTTAAAAGAAAATGTGGACAGTTTTTAAAATATTTCAATAAAATTAGAGGAACAGTTCAACTTCTGAGCTTCTGAGGCCCTCAACAGTTAACATGACTCTGACCTTCCATCTTCATCATCATCCTCGTTGCTGGTGGTGGTTTCCAGAGCAGAGAGCTGCTCTCTGCTCCCTTTCTTTTTCTTTTTTAAGCCTCTCCTTTCTAGGCATTATGCTGTAATTGGTAGCCTAAATAAAAAGAGACCAACTGTATGAATAGACTGCTTGGTTTCATGACAAGGCACCATGCTAGTTTTTTTTGCATTTGTCATTTGGCAAATAAACGACTAAGTGTTAATTATGTAGCCTGATGCAGACCGAGACAATCCCCTCCTAAATATTCAGCTTAAGCCTGCTGGTAGACTGACATGCTGCACCACTGACAAACTCTACCGGTGGCCATAACGTCATA
The DNA here is from genome assembly GCA_023101725.1 of Atherinomorus stipes. Classification (NCBI taxonomy): domain Eukaryota; kingdom Metazoa; phylum Chordata; class Actinopteri; order Atheriniformes; family Atherinidae; genus Atherinomorus; species Atherinomorus stipes. Next base: position 60,258 of record JALJCO010003379.1, on the reverse strand, counting down.
TCTATTATTGATTTTGGCTAGCAGTTAGCTTGCTAAGCAGGTGAGCAGTCAGCTAATTTCTGCTTAGCTGTGCGGCTGTATGACGGCTACTTCACCACAGAGGCAAATAAATCATAAATACAAGTTATAACTTGGCAACAGAGGGCAGATGGGGGGGGGGGGGGGGCAGTACACTCAACCCATTCATTCATTTATTTGTGTATTACCTGGCTGGGGGGGGGGGGGGGGGCATGGGAGGAGGAGAGTTGAGCTGCAGCTGCGCATGTCTGCTGCTTGTGTTCCCTCTGCACTTCACACTGAGCAGGAAAGAGAGGTGGGGGTGGGGCAAATATTAATTTTGGGGCATTAATCTTTTAGTTGCTGAGCTTTTATAGATGATTGTGTCAGCATGGGCCACATACGTTGTAAAATGAAGAAGAAAAAAAAAAACAAAAAAACGAACTTTCAAAAGGGCACTTGCTAGGTTCAGAGGGCAAAGGGCAGGTGATCCAGCACCACCTAGTGTCTACCTGTGCACGCCACTGTTGGCAAAGGTAATATGAATCTATTATTCTCTGCTTGTTTTGTCTTGTCATTGTGTCTGGTATTGTTTGGAACTTATTGTTCATGAAGACAAGAAGGTTTGCATGAAGTATATATACTGTATATATCCTTAAAAAACAATATCAAATTACATGAAAATGAATGAATGAAAAATACTTTATTCATCCCAGAAGGGAAATTCAGTAATGTAAAAGCTCACTTTTTTTTTTTTTTTTTTTTTTTTCTAAATAAACAAAAAAGTCAGTCAGTCTTGTTCTTCAGGGTGATGCTGCTGGCAGGAATTAATTTCAGAGTTAAACTCAGAGTTGTACTGGAAGTCTGAGGTGTACACTGTAAAGAGGAATGGTGAGAGTACAGTTCCTTGTGGTGCTCCAGTGCTGCTGACCACCATTTCAGACACACAACCTTTCAGTCTCACAAACTGTGGTCTGTTTGTTAGGTAGTCATAAATCCAGGTGGTTGTGGAGGATCCACCTGGAAGTTATGGAGCTTCTGACATAGCAAAGCAGGCTGAATAGTATTAAAGGCACTTGAAAATTCAAAGAACATGACCCTCAAAGTGCTGCCTGACTGGTCCAGATGAGAGTGGGCTCTCTGAAGCAGGAAGATGATGGTGTCTTCAACCCCAAGCCCATTACGATATGCAAACTGTAATGGGTCCTGAAAGGTGTTCACTTGCTTGTTGAGGTGAGCCAGTAAGAGTCTCTCCAGGACTTTCATGATGTCAGATGTCAGAGCAACTAGTCTGAAGTCATCTGGTTCAGCTGGTTGAGGTTTTTTAGGGACAGGAACAAGACAGGATGTTTTCCACAGCACAGGAACTCTGTTCTGTCTCAGGCTGGTGTTAAAAATGTGCTGGAGAACCGGACATAGTTGTTCTGAGCAGGTCTTGAGAACTCTGGGACTGACACCATCTGGACCTGCAGCCTTGTTCCGGTTCAGTTTCTCTAGCTGTTTCTTGACCTGGTCACAGGAGACAGTCAGGCTGGAGGTGGAGACAAAGAGAGGTGTCTCAGGATGTCCTGATGTGGAGACAGAGGGAGGATGTCCTGATGTGGAGACAGAGGAGGCCCCAGGATGTCCTGATGTGGAGGGAGATGAGGCTGTGTTCAGGTCCATGACTGAGGTGCAGGGTGACAGAGTGGAGGTGGGACAGGAAAGCTGTGGGCTCATGGAGGGTGTGTGGAGTGTTGGGTTGTCGGCAGGGGGGGAACTGAACCTATTGAAGAACATGTTCAGTTCGTTAGCTCTGTCCAGACCTCCGTCAGTCCGGTCCCCCTTTAGCTTGAAGCCAGTGATCTTCTTCATTCCCGACCACACATCCCTCACATTGTTCTGCTGGAGCTGCTCTCCAACTTCTTCCTGTCGTCCTCCTTCACTTCTTAGTCTGTGTTTTCAGCTGTTTTTGTGTGGTCTTCAGTAACTCCCTGTCTCCATCCCTGAAAGCTTTCTTTTTGATGTTCAGCAGCTTTTTCAGGTCACTGGTGATCCAGGGTTTGTTATTGGGGAAGCACCTCACTGTTCTTGTTGGAACGATGTTGTCCACACAGAAGTTTATGTAATCTGTCACACACTCAGTCATGGTGTTGATGTCATCTCCATGAGGTTCACAGAGGACATTCCAGTCTGTGGCCTCAAAGCACCCTCTCAGAGCATCTTCAGCCTCAGTAGACCAGGTTTTAATCGTCCTCCTAATGACTGGTTGCTGATGAACGATGGGCTTGTAGGTGGAGGTGAGAAGAACCAGATTATGATCTGATCTTCCTAAAGGAGGCAGGGCAGAGGAGCTGTATGCATTCATAGTGTTTGCATAAAATAAGTCCAACATCTTATTTTCTCTGGTGGAGCAGCTGACAAACTGCTGGAAAGTTGGTAACGTAGCAGAGAGGGAGACGTTGTTGAAGTCTCCAGAGATCGCCATGAATGAGTTTGGATGCTGTGTTTGTAGTTTAGCCACAATGGAGCTGATGACATCACAGGCTGTCTCTGGTGCGGTACCTGGTATTATATAAACCGCTACCAGAATAACACAGGCAAACTCTCTGGGTAAATAATATGGACGAAAACTCACAGCTAACAGTTCAATGTCTCTTGTGCAGATCTTCTCCTTGACAGTGATGTGTCCTGGATGGCACCAACGCTGATTGACCAGCACTGCAATTCCGCCTCCCTTCCGCTTCCCGCTGAGCTGTTTATTTCGGTCTGCACGGACCGTCTTGAAGCCGTGTACAGATGCATTACAGTCTGGGATGTGTTCATGCAGCCATGTCTCGGTGAAACACATGATACTGCATTCTCTGTACTCTTTCTGAGACCTTGTTAGCACTTCAAGCTGGTCCATCTTGTTAGCTAGCAATCTTACATTACCCATCACAACAGTTGGAAGAAACGGTTTAAATCTCCACCGTTTTTCTCTCTGCCTTACCCCTGCCCTGCATCCTCTTGTCTTTCTCCTTAACTCCACTGGGATTTGACGTGTTATTTCGCTGAAAATCTTGATTTGGGAGAGTTTTAACAGTTGATCCCGGTGGTAAACAATTTTTCAGTTGCTATGGATACACATCATAACAAGTAGTGAAAAAAGCCAAATATATGAGGAAAAATCTCCTGAATTGCACAGCTTTCAAACCAGCATAAAAATCCTCCAAGAAAAACATAATCTGACAAGTAATGTCAATAAAAAAGACAACTATATTTGAACAAAACACAAAAGTTAAGGGAGAGCTATTACAAACTGCAGCTACCTAGCAGCGCATTCCAGAATTTTTTTGTCAACATGTCAACCTTTCTCTAACCATTAGCCACTGCAGTCTAGTATGCATTTCTGACACTTTCACCTTCATGGAGCGCAGAAGTTCCAGGCAAGCGGCTCTATTTTGAGTTAACTGGAGTTTGGTCTTCTCCTTATGTGATGCGCAGGACCATACCATTGGACAGTAGTCCAGATGTGTGGGGACCAGAGATTGAATTGCCATTTTCAATATTGAGACTAGCACTTTTCCTTATAATAGAAATACCCCTACTCATCTTCATGACAATGTTTCCAATATGGGATGTCCATGAAAGTGTTTCATCAATAATGACGCCATGTAATTTAGCCTCCTTAACCTGTTCAATCTCAATATCATTTAGAGAGAGAGATCATTTCTGATCTGACCTCAGAGCATATTTAGATCCTAACAGTAGGCACTTGGTTTTCAAAAGATTCAATTTCATTTTATTTTCATTTACCCATTTGTAAACCAACATCAGGTCTTTTTGAAGTATTTCCGTAACCTGCTCTGAGTTCAATGCCGATGCAAACATGGTGGTATCATCAGCATAGATCACCAAATCACACGTCAAATCCCAGTGGAGTAAGGAGAAAGACAAGAGGATGCAGGGCAGGGGAAGGCAGAGAGAAAAACGGGGAGTAAACCGTTTCTTCCACTGTTTGTGGGTAATGTAAGATCGCAGCAACAAGATGGACGAGCTCGAAGGCAACAAGGCCAGAAAGGACAGAGAAGCAGACATGTGTCCCGACAGCTGCAGAACACACCCGGACTAATCGCTGTACACGCTCAGCGGCCGTGCAACCAAAAAACAGCCAGCGGAGCGGAAGGGGGCGGAACAGGCTGGCAGCAGCGCGGGCACCAGGACACACACTCAAGAGAAGACGACACAACAGCGGCCGCCAAACCCCCATCTTTTCTTTTTTTTTTTTTTTTTTTTTTTTCCCTTCTTTTTAATTTTTTTTTTCTCCCTTCTTCTATTAAAACCTTCATATTAAACAAATTGAAGATAAAATGGATGAATAATTAGGCTATCCCCCCCCCCCTCCCCCCTTTTTTCTCTTCCCCCACTTCCCCCCTCCTCCTTTTTTTTTTTTTTTCCATTTTTTTTTTTTTCTTTCCCTCCCCACATTTTTTTAATATTTTTATTTTTTCACTCTCTTATTCTTTTATTTTTTTTTGTTTATGTATGAATAGAATTTATATATTTGTTAATTTTTATTTTTTTTTTATTATTAATATTATTTATTGATTTTGTTTTTATAATTCATTAAACTCATATTTAATTTTGATAGAGGAATGAAATATTATGATTTATTTAATAATTCTTCATATATTTTTTATTCTTTTTTTAATTCATTTTTTTTGATTTTTATAATTTTGTTTTTTGATCTCTGGAAGGCAGAGCATCAGAATAGATTTAAATAATAAAACTTTTTTAGGTTCTTTTCCCGAAAAAAAAATTTTTTAAAAAATTTTTAAATGGATATCCTTCCCCCCCCACCCAAAAATAATGAATTTTTTTAGAGTGTTTTCTAGACTTCGTAAAGCAAAAAAAAAGAAAATATATTCCATCCCACCCCCACCCCCCACAAAAACAAAACAATCACTTTTTTTTTTTTTTTTAAAAAAAAAAAAAAAAAAAAAAAAAAAATTTTTCAATTCTTATTTTCCCTTCGGGAATGAATAAAATTTTTTTCATTTCATTTTCATTTGTGCATTCTTCAATATATATGGCATATCATTCCCATAAATGGAATAGAGTAATGGTCCAAGGCAACTGCCCTGGGGAATACCACATTCCAGGGTAACTGAATTAGATATTGAGCCATTAAAAGTCCAAAAACACTGCACCCACCACTTGTTGTTTATCGATCTGTTGTAACCAGCACCCAGGGCTGGTTACAACACTCATTTAAGGATGTTAAAGCAGTTCACGTTGAATGAATCTGATCTATATGCGTGCTGGAAGCCGGAATTTAAACCAAACTCATTAAAGAACAGTTTAATTTGCTCATAAATGATACCTTCAAAAAGTTTACCAATGACGGGTTATATACTAATAGGTCTGCTATTTGCACTTGTAAAAGCATCTTTACAGCTTTTCGGCAGAGGTGTTATCCTGGCAATTTTCCAACGCTGAGGATACACATGTTCTTTAAAACAGAGATTGAAGATGTAGGCTAGAGGCTTGGCTACCAGTCCAGTTGACATCTGAAGTAGTTTGGCATCCAAATTGTCAACCCCACTAAGCTTATCCATTTTTACGGAAAGAAGAAGTTCTTTGATTTCAGCAGCATTTATAACGCTGAATTCAAAGGTAAACTGTTTGTCGTTCATAATACACTTTCTTATTAGGGTGTCAGATAGGTCACCCCTTCATCATCATCATTTGGTTTCTAATTATGTACACCTTACTTTTAAAATAATCATTAAAATTATTTGCAATATTAATATGTTTTGTTATAAAATCCCCCTCAAATTCAATAGAAGCAGGTAAATTACTTCTCGTTTTACCCATGACCTCATTTAATGTTTTCCATATTTTCTTACCATTTCCTCTACTCTCATAAAATTTACTTTGATAATAGTTCTTCTTCTTTGACGATTCATTTTTGTAACAAAGTTTCTCAATGACTGGTAAGTCTGCCAATCGTCCAGATTTCCTGTTGCCATAGCCTTTGCTCTCAGTTCATCTCTGTCCTTCATGAAGTTTTTAAGTTCATGATCAAGTCAAGGTGTTCTTATATTTTTCACAGATGTTTTCGTCATCGGAGGATGTTTGTCACAAGCTTGCATAAATAGAGCCATGAACTTGTCCAGAGCAGCCTCTGCATTCTCAACATTAAGCACGTGATTTTTGATATATCCTTAATAAATTCTTCTTCTGAGAAGTGTTTATAAGTTCTTCCATAGATTATTTTAGGCCCCACCCTGGGAACTTTTGTCCTCAGAGTAAATGCGACTACTGTATATTATGGTCACTGAAGCCCACTGGAGCGGATATCATTTTTGAACATTTTTCTGGTGCATTTGTAAAGCAGTGATCTACACATGTTGATGAGACCACCCCCGTGCTGTTAATACCGATTCTTGTTGGTATCTGGGTTAGGTTACATACAGATGCCACATCACCAAGTTTATTTTTCAGTGTACAATCCTCTGAAATCCAGTCATGTTAAAATCTCCAAATCAATAAATATTATTTGAATCAGCCACATTTTGCAACATTGTACAAATATCCTCTAAATAAGCCATTCTAGAGCTTGGGCGCATGTAACAACAACCAATTAGCAACGGACTTGAATATGGAATATGGACCTGTAGCCACAGTGTCTCCACTCCAGTAATTGTTAGGTCCTTCCTTACTTTAACTGGGATGTGACTCTGGACATATGTGCCCCCACCATATTTATCCCTGTCTTGTCTTAAGATTTGATCTCCTTTATATTTAATTTTGCATCATTTATTGAATCTAGGCGTGTCTCTGAAATAGCCATTATGTGTATCTTATTCTCTTGCATGATCTCACTCAGCTCATCAACCTTATTCCTCAGACTACAAATGTTCAAGTGTGCCAATCTCAAACCCTTTTTGGTAAATTGAGTATAATGACAAAAAGGGAACGTGCATGATACAACTCGGCTCATCAATCTTTTTCATCAAACTACAAATATTGAAGTGTGCAAGTCTTAAGCTCTTTAAAAAAAAAAAAAAGAATCTTGACAAAAAGAAAGCAAATGCAAATTCAAGACAAATGAAGATAATATATACCCATTCCTATATCCTCAATCCAGCATTTGCCAAGAGCTACGTTATTACGAGAACTTATTTAGTTTTTCCAAGCTCTTAATACACAATACTTTAGCCTGTTCTGGATTTCCATTCAGCTTAACAAATACCTTACAGCTGTGAACCCATATAGACTGCAGGTTTCCCTGTTTAGCTTTCTTTGCAATGTCAGCGTTCCTTTAATAAGATGCTCATTTAGATACACATCAGCACCCTTTAGCTTTTTGCCTTGTTTCAGTAAGTCACTCTTTTTTTCTGTTAGCAAATTTAACTGACTTGATTGGCCACCTTGCAATTTTTGATGATGTTCACTGGACTCTGAAAACAGGTTTTGCCATGCTAGATCACTGGAAGGACCATGTAAATGACATGACAGCCACATCAAGGATACATATGACTTCATAGATAAGATTAAGCAGTTAGAATTACCAGAGAAATTCATTTTATTTACTATTGACATTGATTCTTTGTACACAAACATTGCTACAGGAGAAGGCATAGAAACCGTCAGGAAAATCTTTTTAAAGTACCCAGACAGGAGAAGGCCTGATAAAGAGCTGATACAGTTACTGGAGATTAATCTGACCAGGAATGATTTTGAGTTCAATAATGAGTTTTATTTGCAGATTAAAGGCACAGCGATGGGCAAAAAGTTTGCACCAGCTTATGCCATAATTTTTATGGCAGACTGGAAAACGTCAGCCTTTCAGAAATGTGAAAAGAAGGTGTCTGGATGTCTGGATGACATCTGGGGCATCTGGACCCATTCCGAGCAGGACTTTGAAGTTTTTCTGAATATTTTAAAAATTCATAATGCATCCATCTCTCTAAAATCAACTAGAAGCACATCCTCCATAGACTTCTTAGTAGATACAACCACATACACTTAGAAACAGAGGTACCAGTTTCTACTTAAAAGGGTCCAAAGCTTGCTGCTGGGGGGGGGGTTCCTTTCTGAATGACATTTCTGTACCTTCATGGTCCATTTTTGTACCTTATCAAGCTGTATGAGTTAATAAAGTACAATTAAACCAATTAAAGATGATGAATAAAAGTCAATAAAATAGAGATTATGACAACAATCAAAGATGCTAATAATAAATGAATAATTATTATAGAAATATTAGGCCAAACACATATATAATTATACATATAATTATTACTATGATTATTATGAAAATCATAATATAATAACTATAATTATACTACTGTTTAGAAGTACTGCTATTTATAGTTATTGTACAAGCTACACACATTTTTCAATGCTGCAGGTACCCTTAGGGTTGAAATGGTACAAATTTGTACTTTATATTACTTTGGACCCTTTTTCATAGTATATAGGTACTTCTGGCCTCATAAAGACCAATATTGTACTTTTGAGAGAACATTTGTAGTAAATGTACGTACAGGTACAGAAATGTTCCTGTCTCGTACCTTTTGAGTGTGTAGGTAAGGATTTTAATAAAACACATAGATTAGACATTGAAGTATTTTTTAAACTCACAGACACACATGCACCTTCACACAGTCATAGTTTCCATCCCAAACCCACATTTGCTGGCCTGGTGAAGGCTCAGCTACCGAGGTTTCACCGGATCTGCACACAGCAGTCAGACTTCACTGAGGCTACAAGGACGCTTTTTCAGGCTTTGTCCAGGAGGCGGTACTGCCGCTCTGTCCTCAGAAAGATGCAGAAGTCCTTTTCACAGACCAGACCTATTAATGTGAATCCAGTGCTCCCTCTAGTGATCACATATTGCCCCCCCCCCCCCACACACACACACACACACACACACACACACACACACACACACACACACACACACGCACATACGCACGCACACACACAGTTAAATTAGTCCATGTACTCAGGAGAAACTTCAAGGACCTGCTCCAGGATGCTGGACTCCTTAAAGACCACCAGGGCCCAGTATTTCAAAAATAATCCACCAGGATTAATCCAGGTGGATTGGATTTTTTCCAGATCTGATCAGAAATTGGGTATTTCAAACGAGATTTAATCCTAAAGATTTAAATCCAGATCTGTAAATCCAATCCTACCTTTAATCCAGATTTTTTGCTCTTTTGGGTATTTCAAAAGTTTGGGCCCAAATCTGGATCATTTTGATCCTGAAAATGGGGATTAAAATAATCCCACCTCAGAGGTGGATTTGAGGAGGATCTTGAGGTGGAAAACAATGAGGTTGCAGCTGCAGTCACGAACTACACATCTTTCACTCTGAATCTGTTACATAAATCTGCTCCTTTCATACTGAAGAAATAATATGATATATTTTTAAAAATGAAATGTTTCATACGCATCGTGATGGAGCCAAATTTACAACAAACATAGTGCTCTTGTTTCTGCTAAGTAAATTATTTTTGCGTGAGACCTGTTTTTCACTTTTAAGATTTGAAGAGTGTAACCACATTTGAAACGGCGTCCATGCACAACATTTTATGTTCCAGCGATGCACTAAATTACTCACTATGTGGACCACTCAAAGCGCTTTAGGCAATAATACAGTTCCAACTCTTTCAAACTTGTTCTGGAAAGCGGTCTTTTGTCTCTTATACCGTTATCATCCAGACAAACGCCTCCATGTCATTAAAGAGGAAATGTTGCAGCACGTTGTTTTGGCTGAACGCACAAGAAAATGTCCCAACACCGCTGTATATTTCAGAACTTTCATTACTCTGCCTGGTGCATTCATTTATTCGTTTTTTTTTTTTTTTTTTTTTTTCTCTCTTTTTTTTTTTTTTTTTTCTTCTTCTTCTTATTTATTCATTATTCATTCATTCATTCATTCACTTATTCATTCATTCATTCATTCATTCATTCATTATTTATTATTATTCTTGCTGCTGCTTTCTGCTATCTACAAAAGCCAAATGTTCTCTTCTTCTTCACTTTCTGACATCACAATAACCATGAACAGCGCCCCTTAGTGGCGACTCGCAAACATGATTTCACAGCACTACAACAGGGATGAAAGGATGGCTTGTGCGACAAACGACACATCTACAATATTTCCCCAAATCTGAACGTAGCTGTAATTGCAGTCCATTTTAAAAAGTAAACAAAATCTGCACATAGCTCAGAATTTAGTGACAGTTACAGACGAATCCTGAAAAGTTAAATTTCTGTCACAAAGTAAACATGTTGACGCTCCATAAATAAAAATGTTTGCATGAATAATTGATAACCATGTTTCATTTTCACATAAATTTATTACTTTAACTGCTTGTCAAGCATCCAACTCTTTACCTTCACCTGTTCTTGCTGAGCTGAGTGAGTCCGTCCCTTTCAGAGGACATTCTGCTGCTGAGTCTGCTCAATACTCTCAATAGTTTCTTTTACTCAAGATTTTCATTTCTGCACTTCCTGTTGCCAAATAACAAAACACTTTTATTATTGAGCTTCCTTGATTTGTGTCTTGGATATTAAAATAATTTATTAAATATCTTTACTGGTATGGAAATGTTAAAAGTAGCTACTTACAGACCGCTCTGTTTCTCAACTACAGCTTCTCTGTAGCTGAACAAACGTCTGAGTTAAAGAAGAAAAAGAAATTTGTCTGCCAGAGTTGTTTCTCTGTTTGCAGTGATGGTTCAGCATCAGCGCTGACTTATACATGATCATATTGATCAGACACACGCTCATGACAAGTTCTTTATGACATCATTTCCTGTTTCCTGTCAATGATCCAGTGGGAGGGACAGATTTGTAAGTCTCCATCTAACAGGATCAGGATCATTTTTATCCAATCCACCAAAGTTTTGAAATACCCAGACATCAATCTGAGATCCGAGGACCTGAATCCAGGGATTTGGAAATCCAGATCATTTTGATCTGGATTCAAATTTTGAATACTGGGCCCTGGTGATCGGTGCTTTCAGGAGGAACCACAATTTAAAAGGCCGCCTGGTTAGAGCTAAAGTCCCATCCTTATGTAAACCCAGATCCAGGAATCTTGGCCACTTCTTCCAACATCGTCAGTGGTTGTGCAGCTTTCACAATAGGGGATTATCACATTTCCGCGTTCCGGTTTCCGGAAGTTGAAACATTTGACACTTCCTCTTCCGGGCCATGTTAACGACAGCCGTTCCTGCTCTGTTATACTGTTTAAATCGGATGAACTCCAAACATATTTAAGTTTTCATTCTAGACTGAAGTGATACTGGATCAAAAGCTGGATCAAAGCGATCGATTCGCCGCGGTGAAGGACCGAACTTTATAATAAAACGACACACGTTTGTTTGTGGCCGGCAGACTGCGCAGTCGTGTTAGCAGGTTAGCATTAGCCAGCAACTTTGTGCGGCTGAAAACACACAATCATCTGAAAGCGTCTCCTTTCTTGGCAGTCCCCAGTTGTCCCACTGGAAACGGGGAGGTACAGACCCGATTTTCAGATGTTTGTGTGTTTTAAGACGCACAATGTTAAGCACGTCAGTAAACGTTAGCTGGCTAATGCTAGCATGCTGTGAAGTGCCGGTGTTGTGCCACACCGGCGACAAACAAACGTGTGTTTTATTATAAAGTTCGGTCCTTCACCGCGGCAAATCGATCGCTTTGATCCAGCTTTTGATCCAGTATCACTTCAGTCTAGAATGAAAACTTAAATATGTTTGGAATTTATCCGATTTAAACAGTATAACAGAGCAGGAACGGCTGTCGTTAACATGGCCCGGAAGAGAAAGTGTCAAAAGCCGGCAACTTCCGGTAAGCGTGATAATCCCCTATTAGAAAGTTTTTTCTATCTGACTGTAGAGGAAGTCAGTACTAGAACTGATTACCTGTAAGGTAATCAGTTTTAAAATTCCTTCTGGTTTTTACTGGACTTGAATTTATCATCAATATAACCTGGCCAGAAGATATTATTGATATTACGTTTAATCTCATATTAATTAACATATTTTTTTTTATATCTTCTATACCTTTTTACTCCCTGCCCAGGTAAATGAAGCCCTAATCCTAACCACCATCACCTCTGCATTTTACCCCATCTGGTGTGTGACTACCCTGCTTTTTTAGATCTATCCCTTGCCCAGTTATTTAGTATTCTAATCCTAAATTTCATCATTTTAATGCCTAAACCTAATTTCACGGAACCCTTATGATTCTCCTTAAATAAAAGATTAAGCCTATGATTATCTAAATCCTGGATCAGACTACAGGAATTTAGCCATATTTTGGCCCAACGGAGGCGTCGCAGACAGTCGCTCAAGCTGGCGGCACACTACACGACTGTCACAGTTGTTGCAGATTTTGAGGTGGTGGAAATCACCGACTCCTTGTGTGCCAACTGCAATTATACAGAAAAGAAGAAGATGCACACATCATCTTCCAGATTCTCTTCATTTTGTTGTGGTAGCCTGTTTGCTACACCAGCTGTTGCTTTTTTCTTCAACAGTGTTGTACTGCGGTTAGCTTCTACGTAGACTTTTTGGAGGAGGTAAATAGGCCTGAATGGGTATCAATGAATCCTGGATGGGTGTTAAATACAAGCGTGTGTGTTTGTATGCGTTGGTGGCATGGCTGTTGGTGTGGCATTAAATCAAAAGTTTAACAGCTCCATCAATGATGTGGTCGGCACCCCTGTGCACCTACAGGAAAAATATTCTGGCATCGCCACGGAGTGTGTTTAAAAGCTGTGGGTCGGGATTATTGAAATGTTCGCATCAATGCGTACATCACTAATTCCCACGGCTGTGGCACGTGGCTGCGCCTGCACCTGCTGTTACAATAATAGATTGTGTCGGCTAATAGATACAGTATTTAAAGTGACATGGGGCTGTGAGGCTGCTGGAGCCTATAAACAAATATGTTTCACAGATATGTAATAACCGTGGGAGCCATCAGTCTGACTCCACAGCAGTGTCACTCTCTCAGCTCACCACTTCTCCTCTGTTTGCCGAGTAGAACACAGTTTTTGCCCCTAAACATTTTCAAGTTCGTTCTCAGTTAAATTCTTTATTTTTCTTCACTTCCATGGTCATATTTTGTCTTTCTGATCGTGCAGAGAGGAGAATCCCCGGTGCAGGTAGCACTCCAACATCTGCGCTCTATTCCACGTTTTCTAGGATGTAAACAGGAAATTTACCTACTTAGATCCATGCATGTGCATAGAGTGCATCTGAAAATGATCGTGCACATGACATTGTCAGAATTTGATCGTACGCCGGGTTTCAGTAGGAAATCCACACAGTTCATGCGGCCGCAGCAGTTCTGCTGTGCAGCTCCCAGTCGGGCGTAGTTGGCTCTAGTTTTCAAACATGTTTCATTGACTACGACTGATGTCGCATCGGGTCGGTTAATATAGCACACTTGGAGATCTGAGTCGCTTCCCCAGACACACTAACAGATTTTTCAGCCAACTAGCGAGGCAGACTGAACCCAACTAGCTCCAACTGGAGCCGACTACGCCCGACTGACAATCGTGGGTAAAATCGGGCAAATAATCGTGTCGTGTGCCACCAGCTTAAATGTGACTGGCTGAGCCATGTTCCAGGCTATACCCACCTGCAACAATATGTACACACTAAAAACCCCTGGTTATAAAGGGAAAAACTCATTTCTGGGTTACTTAAACCCAGAAAATTGCTTTTTTTTAAACCCAACTTTCAGGTTGAATATTTGAGCCAGAAGTTGGGTCAAAAAACAACAACCCAAAGGTCTGGGTTGAAATAATCCAGACATTAGCCGGTCCCTTTTAAGCCAGTAGTTTGACCAGGAGTTTTTAGTTTGTATATATCTGGTATTGCTATAATCTGTAAAATTAGCAGAATTTGTTGCTTCTTTGTTTTGGCTGAAAGCCTTTTTCCATTCTATGAAAAACATGAAATGGATAAATAAATGATCTGAAATAAAAACAGAGGGATATACAAGAGTCTTTTCTCAAAGATGGTCCATGAAACATCCTCGTTTTTCATTTCGTATTCCCTCGTTCTCTCGTGTCAAGGACATGAACTGTGCAGTTTATTTTTCAGTGTAACATCGCCATCTTGTGGTCAACAGGCAGAAAACTCAGGACGTGGCTGTAAATATACCCACCAGGTTGGACCCCTTTTTCCTCCTCAAGAGTTTTTATGTGGTTTTACAGATCCAACCTGGTGTTGGAAAAAATTCAGAAAAGATTTAACCCCATTGACACGATAGCATCACACACTTGCTAGGTTGGATGAGAATCTCTCGTTCCACGTCATCACGTAAGAATCTCCCTGAAAGTAGCATCAGAAGATGCTCCACTGTTGTCATAAAGGGGAGGACGTGGTAGCTCTGCCCCTGCTTTGCTGTAAAAGAGCATGAACCGTGTGTGTGTGAATTTATACTGTATAATGTCCTGACATGATTGGGAAAATCTCATAAGAGCAAAGAAAGAAGATTTCTGTGACTGTACACGTCCCCGAGGTCGGCCATGGACCAGCATCGTACACCCCATCTGCACTCTGTCTAGAGATGAGTCAAGGAAAGAGTTGATAGTCGATTTTATTATGGGTTCATCTATAGTTATGGACATATAATCATCTCTTTACATTACAATGTAAGATCAGGGGAGCATGACAGATCACTTCAACAGAATCCCATAGTTTTAAAAAAAATCAAGAAATAAGAGAATAAATAAACCAAATACAAGTTTTCAAATTAGATATAGATTTATATGTACTAATATTGTGTCTGCATGCGTCATGAAACACCCTCGTCATTTTCTGTACAAACACAAGAAATCGGTCGCAGGTACGAGTTGATATACAGAAGGACTATATGTGGCTACAGGATCATACCGAGGAAAGGCCAATATAGAAAACAAGGAAGCACTTTATGGACACCTCACACACACACACGCTTCTCCAGATGGTCAGAATATAAACCTGATACCACACACACACACACACACACACACACACTCTGGCAGATTCCCATCTGTTCCTGAGGAAACAGAGCCACGTGGAGCTGGTTGGACTTACAGCTGGAGCCGTCAGGATCAGTTCGAACCAGAACCCTGAGGCAGTCTCTGGTCCCCAAACAGATTTTCTCATCTCATCATGTTGTTCTCATCTTCTTTTATGGCAAATTACACATTTCAGCAGCTGAGTGCACTGCAAAATCTCAAATCTTACCCAGTATATTTTTCTCATTTCTAGTAAAAATAACTCTTCACACTCAAAATAAGACAAAATTACTTAACCCTGATACTTAACCCTCATTGGTCCCTAAGAAAAAGCTACGTTCAGCTTCTTAAGGGTATGGACTGGCCAATGGCCTGTAAATATTATCTAAAAATTAAAAGTTGCATTTTTTTGGTCATGGCTGTCATCACTGACTTCTGGCCTAACTATCAATACTAAAAAAAATATTGAGTTTCAAATTTTTAACCCTTTAAGTTCCAGTTTGTACACACAATGTTCCCACTGCCTAAAACTGAAAAGTGGGTTAAGATAAGTAAAAACTAGCCTGTAGGTGGCAGGTTATTATTAGGTATGCAGAGCATTAGGTTATAGCAACCACAATTAAAAAAGCTCAATGAGAAGTTGTTTCAAGATAAAATGCAAACAAATGTGGGAAAAATTCCAGTTTGAACTGGAATGGCAGCATTACAGAGAGGGAACTAAATTCCCTGCAAAAGACTGAGCTAAATAATTAGCATGTGATCTGACTGATCACAATGCTGGAAAAAATAAAATAAATCAAAATAACAAATTTGTGACCCTTTCACGTTCAAATAACCTCACATGAAAGAAGATTTCTTACTTCATTGGATGTGTTCAGTGTTTTCCAGTTTTTGAAGGTCTCTGATTGGCTGAAATAACATTGAAGTCTCTGGTTTCATCACTAAGATAAAAAGCGGGGGGGCTCCTTCTGAGTAAATGGTCTGATGTCATGGAAAACAGTTCAAACTACATCATTGAAGTGTAGAGCAAGTGTGTGAGGAGAAAAATGTTCTCCTAAACATTTATTCTGGAATAACATTTGATTCTAGAAAGGTCCTTTTCAATGCAAGTCAATGTGGCACGGATTGGCTCTAAGGAGGAAATGAGGTGGATTTGTTTAGAAAAAGAGTTAGACACCCCATCTCCTAGAATATCATGAGTTAAGCCAAAATACACACCTGGACCAAGTTTTATGCTGTTTGCATTAGTAGCACAAAAGCAACACCATCAAAGGTCGTTCACTTCCCCTTCAGAAAGCTGAGGGAGCTGTGAGGGTAAAAGAGAAACATTTTATAAGATCTTGTTTTAAGGCAATGCATCTTATTTTAAGAAATCTTATCAAGAACATTTTTCTTATGCCATTTTTTGCTTATTACAAGCAAAAGAAATCTCTTTTTAAAAACTTATCTTAAGAGTGGCCAAAATTTTTTGCACGTGATAAAGCAAAAAAATTCTGCCAATAGATCAGCAAAATTTTCTTGATAATATTTTCTTGAAATAAGATGCATTACCTTAAAACAAGATCTTAAATCTCACTGAAATGTTTCTGTTCTAGTAATTTTGTCTTATTTTGAGTGTGATGGGATATTTTGAGCAGAAATTAGAAAAATATACTTGGTAAGATATGAGTTTTTGCAGTGCAAAAATTTCTGTTACAAACCTAAAACATCATCAGCAGATATATTTATCAGGTCAGATTTGAACTTGTTGGACAAATAAAAGCAATTAAAGAAAGCAGAACAAACTCACCAAATTAATGTTCTCATAGCCTGGAAATAATTTCTCATCTAATTAATTTTTTATTTATTGATGAATAAAGTCGTGTCAAACACGATCCTGAGGTCAAATTATGTAAAACAGAGGTTTGTGGGAGTTTTGAAACTATAAAACACATGTTTTCAGGTTTTATAAGACCGTAAGATCCAGAATTTAAAGGCTGAATATGGAACATTTTTATTAAAAGCTCTATTAAATAAATAAATAAATAAATAAATACTTCCATGAGGCATTTGGAGGGGTGCAGAATGAAAGTACAGCATTTTCTTGAAAAATTATATTTAACCTGAAAATAAATCTAAAATAAATTTTAAGAGGTTTGAAAATTATAGTTATATTTACACCTACTGGCCGATGCAGGCCGCCATTGCCGGTTGCCGGATACGATCTCTGTGTGGCAACAGTATGTTCGGCACAGCGAGACTGGAAAAACTGGTGGAGATGGTAAGCAGGGCTGCTCGATAACGGAAAAAAACATTATCATGATTATTTTGGTCAATATTGAATTCACAATAATTCAATTTTTTTTTTCAATTGCAAAGCATTCATTTAGCATTTCTGTCTGTCAAAGAACACATTGTTATTGAAAAGTTAAGCAAAATGATTAAATTGAAAAAAAAGACTACAAATATTCACCTTACAGCTATTTTGAAATAAAACATGAATAAAATAAATATACTGTAAACATTAAATAATGCATAGAAAACATAAATGTATCCAAAATAAACTATGTTTCCAGCTGTTCTGCAATTTCTCTTTACTTTAGGACTCTAATAAGTATACTTATTTATACAAAAAATAACCCAAAATAAACATTAAGCTTTAGTGCAATGATACAACATTCCAAATTTAATAATTTTGTTAATGACACCAAGCAAATTACAGGGTGAGAAGCCACTGAAATTAACTTTAATTTATGAATAACTTTCATAACTGTATAAAGCAAAATGGCAAATTTTTCCAGCTTGCTCATATGAGTTTGGAGATCATATGACATAAAAATTTAAATCATGAACAGATATCGATTAATTTCACAGCTCCATCTGCAAGTCCGGCAGCTGCTTCAGAGCCCGGAGATATCCCTATCTGTCTGACGAGGAGTGACCTGAGAAGAGCAAATGCTGGAGTAAATTTAGGTGAAGCTGCACTAGATGGACCCACAGAAAGGTTTTCCACGGCATCAAAACACAGAAATGGCGACTCTTCTCCTGGATCGGCAGGCTAACTTGCTTGCGAACGTAGCTAACGTTAGCTGCGAAGCAGTGAGCCTGGCACCAGGTGTTTTTCTGCCATTGCAACTACAACCAAGACACACGTGATGTCGCTGTTCTGTCCATGTTCCATATCCAACCTTTAAAGTGGAATTGGGAACTTCCACCAGAATTCCAGATCCGGATGAACCAAATATCTTATCACCATATATTTATTTTAGATGATGATATACGATACATCTCGGTAATTTTACCCTAATCTGTCTGAAAGTTTCCTTTTATATCAAACAGCTGTTTTTTAGTATTGAAACATGTTTATCATAAAGGTATCGCTCCACTGCAGTGATGGACCTGACAAAACACTGGTTAGAAATGTTTGTTAAATCAAAGTATTTAAAGATAGTGGGCTGGTTTTATCATTTCTTTGTAATAGTCTTGGGGAGGATTGTCTTCCAGACAGTTTAGATAACAGGGGTGGGAAAATATATTGATACACTGAAATATCACAAAATTTTCATATGTGACATCAAATCTAGATTTAAAAAATGCTGTATTGATCTATTTTACTAATGAAATCTCGCAAGATCATTCCAATTCCTGCTCTCGACGAAGGCGAACTCTTCTTCTTCTGCTCCCTCCGTCTCCCATCTTTACCTGCTGCTCTCCTGTCTGGTCAACTCTCTGAGCCTATATCGCATCACTTTCTGAATCTCAACAACAACAATGATGGATCTGGTCTTTCAACGCTATTGATCAAATTTTGAAGAGTGGGACGGGGTGACGCTCCGTGCACTGACGGTACGCATCCAGCTGGATATGTCATCAGTTCCTGGGGAAAATGGAAAATCATGTGTATGTCGTTTTTTTCCCGCGAGGATGTTGAAGATCTGTACCTATTAGGATTTATGATAGCTAGGTTCCTGCTGATTGGTGCAGGCATTTTCCTGGTCTATCCAGAGTGGGAGAGCTGTCGGCTGCAACTTAAATAAATGAGTCGTGCTATCAACACTCAGACTCTGGCGTTTGTGCGGGGATGAGTCGTGCTATCAACACTCAGACTCTGGCGTTTGTGTGGGGATGAGTCGTGCTATCAACACTCAGACTCTGGCGTTTGTGTGGGGATGAGTCGTGCTATCAACACTCAGACTCTAACGTCTGCGTGGGGATGAGTCGTGCTATCAACACTCAGACTCTGGCGTTTGTGTGGGGATGAGTCGTGCTATCAACACTCAGACTCTGGTGTTTGTGTGGGGATGAGTCGTGCTATCAACACTCAGACTCTGGCGTTTGTGTGGGGATGAGTCGTGCTATCAACACTCAGACTCTAACGTCTGCGTGGGGATGAGTCGTGCTATCAACACTCAGACTCTGGCGTTTGTGTGGGGATGAGTCGTGCTATCAACACTCAGACTCTGGCGTTTGTGTGGGGATGAGTCGTGCTATCAACACTCAGACTCTGGCGTTTGTGTGGGGATGAGTCGTGCTATCAACACTCAGACTCTGGCGTTTGTGTGGGGATGAGTCGTGCTATCAACACTCAGACTCTAACGTCTGTGTGGGGATGAGTCGTGCTATCAACACTCAGACTCTGGCGTTTGTGTGGGGATGAGTCGTGCTATCAACACTCAGACTCTGGCGTTTGTGTGGGGATGAGTCGTGCTATAAACACTCAGACTCTGGCGTTTGTGTGGGGATGAGTCGTGCTATCAACACTCAGACTCTGGCGTTTGTGTGGGGATGAGTCGTGCTATCAACACTCAGACTCTGGCGTTTGTGTGGGGATGAGTCGTGCTATCAACACTCAGACTAACGTCTGCGTGGGGATGAGTCGTGCTATCAACACTCAGACTCTGGCGTTTGTGTGGGGATGAGTCGTGCTATCAACACTCAGACTCTGGCGTTTGTGTGGGGATGAGTCGTGCTATCAACACTCAGACTCTGGCGTTTGTGTGGGGATGAGTCGTGCTATCAACACTCAGACTCTAACGTCTGCGTGGGGATGAGTCGTGCTATCAACACTCAGACTCTGGCGTTTGTGTGGGGATGAGTCGTGCTATCAACACTCAGACTCTAACGTCTGCGTGGGGATGAGTCGTGCTATCAACACTCAGACTCTGGCGTTTGTGTGGGGATGAGTCGTGCTATCAACACTCAGACTCTGGCGTTTGTGTGGGGATGAGTCGTGCTATCAACACTCAGACTCTAACGTCTGCGTGGGGATGAGTCGTGCTATCAACACTCAGACTCTGACGTTTGTGTGGGGATGAGTCGTGCTATCAACACTCAGACTCTGGCGTTTGTGTGGGGATGAGTCGTGCTATCAACACTCAGACTCTAACGTCTGCGTGGGGATGAGTCGTGCTATCAACACTCAGACTCTGACATTTGTGTGGGGATGAGTCGTGCTATCAACACTCAGACTCTGACATTTGTGTGGGGATGAGTCGTGCTATCAACACTCAGACTCTGGCGTTTGTGTGGGGGTGAGTCGTGCTATCAACACTCAGACTCTAACGTCTGCGTGGGGATGAGTCGTGCTATCAACACTCAGACTCTGACATTTGTGTGGGGATGAGTCGTGCTATCAACACTCAGACTCTAACGTCTGCGTGGGGATGAGTCGTGCTATCAACACTCAGACTCTAACGTCTGCGTGGGGATGAGTCGTGCTATCAACACTCAGACTCTAACGTCTGCGTGGGGATGAGTCGTGCTATCAACACTCAGACTCTGGTGTTTGTGTGGGGATGAGTCGTGCTATCAACACTCAGACTCTGGTGTTTGTGTGGGGATGAGTCGTGCTATCAACACTCAGACTCTAACGTCTGCGTGGGGATGAGTCGTGCTATCAACACTCAGACTCTAACGTCTGCGTGGGGATGAGTCGTGCTATCAACACTCAGACTCTAACGTCTGCGTGGGGATGAGTCGTGCTATCAACACTCAGACTCTAACGTCTGCGTGGGGATGAGTCGTGCTATCAACACTCAGACTCTAACGTCTGCGTGGGGATGAGTCGTGCTATCAACACTCAGACTCTAACGTCTGCGTGGGGATGAGTCGTGCTATCAACACTCAGACTCTAACGTCTGCGTGGGGATGAGTCGTGCTATCAACACTCAGACTCTAACGTCTGCGTGGGGATGAGTCGTGCTATCAACAGACTCTGACGTTGCATGAGGTCCATTGCAAGCTAGATGCCACTCAGGCCTAGCTTGGCACGCTGGTGCGGTTCCAAACCTCGCCCCTTAAGTGGGTACATCTGTGGAGAAGCTGGCACGGCTCCTGGAAAATTGACCCCTGATTCGGCTGATTGATGTTGCCATGGAGACCTGATGGGACTCGAGGTAGACACCACGTCCAACCTGCCCCAAAACATCTTCTGCTATCTAATCTGAGCCCTTGAGCAGCCTGTTTTTTTTGGGAAAACCAGCAACTATCTTTAATTACTTTGATCTAACAAACATTTCTAACCAGTGTTTGTCAGTTCCATCACTGCAGTGGACGATACCTTTATGATAAACATATTTCAATACTAAAAAACAGCTGTTTCACATAAAATGAAACTTTCAGAAAAATTAGAGTAAAAATACTGGGATGTATCGTATTCGTCAGCTAAAGTAAATATATGGTGATATGATATTTGGTCCATATCGACCAGCCCTAGCATGCTGAGCCGTGGCGACAACGGGCAGGTCCTTGAACTACCCACGGCTCATCCTGCACCCAGGTGCGACGGTCGTCTGTTTCCATGCTTCCTTCATCAGAGGTAGATTTACTGTTATTGCATCGACTTGCTTCTTTGGGAGCTTCAGAGAAGAATAAACCCTCAACCACTGACGTGTGAAGATCTTAAATGAGCTGGCAGGTGCTGTAGAGGTGCAGTCACCTTTGCTGGATGTTATTCAGCTTCAAAGAGCTGATGTTTAAAAAGCTTCTCCCTCTTTCATCTCAGGCCTGACCTGACCTTTGGCTCTGTATCTCCAACCATCAGACCCGTGGCTTTATTCCAACATGGTTGTAATGTCTCAGACGGTACACGGATTAATCTGTGAGCATCTTCTGTTTCTACACCTTCTACTTCCCTCTAATAACTCACAGAACACACCTGCTACTGGGACGGGAAAACCAATCAGAGATGATTCTGGAATAAAAACACCCACTCATCAGCTTTGGCCCTTTCCTCTTCAATACATCAGTATTTCACATTAAATATGGCTCACTGTCAGCGTTACTCTCATAATCATGTAAACACAGAGGTAATAAATGCTGTACACACACGCGCACACACACTCTGTATAAAAGAAGAAAACACATACAGATTACTTTTATCAACATCCTCATCAGGAACCTCTGAATTCTTTTAATTTTTCAGATTATGGATCATGAGGAACCAGCAGTGGACCGGTCGATCCTTCGCAGCTTTCCTGAGAACTGGTTTCCACTGTCCCAGTTTAACCCATTCAGACCCGACGGCTTCATGAAACTTCTCATCTGAAAGATGAAACCTTCAGGGTTTATGTTCAAGACAAAGTTATCAGTAACTTCCTAGAGGAGTTGGCTCTCTGTGTAAAACGTAAATAATGATGATGTCATCATTCCACTTTACTCCCCAAAGCACATAAACAACGTACCAGATGATGGAACTGAGACATTTCATGGGAAATATGAGCTGGTTGAGAAACTGGTGACAGCAACACGTCTGAAGTAGCTCCAGACTCTGGACTGCAAGCAGACCAGTTCAGCTGCCGGACTCTGGACTGCAGACCAGTTCAGCAGCTGGACTCTGGACTGCAGGCAGACCAGTTCAGCTGCTGGATTCTGGACTGCAGACCAGTTCAGCAGCTGGACTCTGGACTGCAGACAGACCAGTTCAGCAGCCGGACTCTGGACTGCAGGCAGACCAGATCAGCAGCTGGACTCTGGACTGCAAGCAGACCAGTTCAGCTGCCAGACTCTGGACTGCAGACAGACCAGTTCAGCTGCCGGACTCTGGACTGCAGGCAGACCAGTTCAGCTGCCGGACTCTGGACTGCAGACAGACCAGTTCAGCAGCTGGACTCTGGACTGCAGGTAGACCAGTTAAGCTGCCAGACTCTGGACTGCAGGCAGACCAGTTCAGCTGCCGGAGTCTGGACTGCAGGCAGACCAGTTCAGCTGCCGGACTCTGGACTGCAGGCAGACCAGTTCAGCAGCTGGACTCTGGACTGCAGGTAGACCAGTTAAGCTGCCGGACTCTGGACTGCAGGCAGACCAGTTCAGCTGCCGGACTCTGGACTGCAGGCAGACCAGTTCAGCTGCCGGACTCTGGACTGCAGGCAGACCAGTTCAGCTGCCGGACTCTGGACTGCAGGCAGACCAGTTCAGCAGCTGGACTCTGGACTGCAGGCAGACCAGTTCAGCTGCCGGACTCTGGACTGCAGGTAGACCAGTTCAGCAGCTGGACTCTGGACTGCAGGCAGACCAGTTCAGCAGCTGGACTCTGGACTGCAGGTAGACCAGTTAAGCTGCCAGACTCTGGACTGCAGGTAGACCAGTTCAGCAGCCGGACTCTGGACTGCAGACCAGTTCAGCAGCTGGACTCTGGACTGCAGGCAGACCAGTTCAGCTGCTGGATTCTGGACTGCAGACCAGTTCAGCAGCTGGACTCTGGACTGCAGGCAGACCAGTTCAGCAGCCGGACTCTGGACTGCAGGTAGACCAGTTCAGCAGCCAGACTCTGGACTGCAGACAGACCAGTTCAGCAGCTGGACTCTGGACTGCAGACAGACCAGTTTAGCTGCTGGACTGTGGACTGCAGACAGACCAGATCAGCAGCTGGACTCTGGACTGCAGGCAGACCAGTTCAGCAGCTGGACTCTGGACTGCAGGCAGACCAGTTCAGCAGCTGGACTCTGGACTGCAGGCAGACCAGTTCAGCAGCTGGACTCTGGACTGCAGGCAGACCAGTTCAGCAGCTGGACTCTGGACTGCAGGCAGACCAGTTCAGCAGCTGGACTCTGGACTGCAGACAGACCAGTTCAGCAGCTGGACTCTGGACTGCAGACAGACCAGTTCAGCAGCTGGACTCTGGACTGCAGACAGACCAGTTCAGCAGCTGGACTCTGGACTGCAGGCAGACCAGTTCAGCAGCTGGACTCTGGACTGCAGACAGACCAGTTCAGCAGCTGGACTCTGGACTGCAGACAGACCAGTTCAGCAGCTGGACTCTGGACTGCAGACAGACCAGTTCAGCAGCTGGACTCTGGACTGCAGACAGACCAGTTCAGCAGCAGGAATCTGGACTGCAGACAGACCAGTTCAGCAGCTGGACTCTGGACTGCAGACAGACCAGTTCAGCAGCAGGACTCTGGACTGCAGACAGACCAGTTCAGCAGCAGGACTCTGGACTGCAGACAGACCAGTTCAGCAGCAGGACTCTGGACTGCAGACAGACCAGTTCAGCAGCTGGACTCTGGACTGCAGACAGACCAGTTCAGCAGTCGGACTCTGGACTGCAGACAGACCAGTTCAGCAGCTGGACTCTGGACTGCAGACAGACCAGTTCAGCAGCTGGACCAGTTAGATATTAAAGTGGCCATCTTCCAGTCTGTGGCTGCTGCTGTTCCATCTCTACAGACGTGTTGCTGCATCAGATTGACAATCAGCTCATATTTTCCATGAAATTATAAAATGCCTCATTTTCAACATCAAATAATGTTTGTGTTCTACTGGAAATAATTTATAGGTTTAATGAGATTTTCTAATCATTGTAATTTGTTTTTATTCCAATTTTACATTGGGACCCAACTTTTTGGATTTGTAATTGTAAAGATGAGAAATGTTTATTGCATTGTTTTTGCATTGAGAGGTGAGTTTAATGGATTAAACCAGATCTGAAAAGTCTCCTAATGACCCCTTCGTTCTCTGATCCAGATGTGTAGCAGGACCAGGCAGCAGCTTCACATCGGTGATGATGTTAGTGTTATCACTGATGCAGCACCACATATTTCTTATAACTAGGGATCCACAATATAATCGGCCCACTATCGGGATCAGCCTACATCGACCCTCAAACCAAGTATCGGACATCGGCCACCCCAACGATATTTAGCCAATCAGCCTGCTGTTTCTGAAGTCTTAAAAAAAAAAAAGTTCTTCTTATAGACTTTAAAACTTCTAAAGACTAAGGGTGGGAAAAAATATCAATACACTGAAATATTGCAATATTTTCATATGCTGATATATTGACATTTAAAAACGTGGTATCAATCTATTTTACTAACGAAATCTCTCAATATTTTATTCTGTTACAAAATCTCGTGAGAATTTGCAAAATATCACAAGATTTATTAAGGAAAATAGATGGATACCGTGTTTTTAAGTTTACTCTGCCATGTGCATTATTTGCACTTTGCCACTGTACAGCTCATTGCTAATAACCTGCTGTGTTACAGTTACATCGTTTACACTGACTATTGTCCATCAGGACCAAAGCAATGTTACATTGTCAAACTTTACCGTTACATTTCCCATCTGCACATTTGTAATCTTCTTTAGTATTTAAACGTAGTTTCATGTTTAGATTTCTAGTTATCTGAGCGGATTCCTATAGCTTTTACTTTTTATTCTATATTTCTTATCTTATAGTTTATATTTTATAATGCACCATAGGTTTGGGAGGACTGTAATTTCATCTGTTTTGTATGTCTACCCTATAGCACATTTGACAATAAAGTTGAGTCTAGTTGAGTTAAATATTGATTTGATATTTGCATATGAAAATATTGCGATATTTCAGTGTGTCAATATTTTTCCCACCCCTATTTTTCAAAGTGTCAGAAATGGATAACGAAACTGCTATTTGCAATGACTTCTTATT
This sequence comes from Atherinomorus stipes, assembly GCA_023101725.1. Lineage (NCBI taxonomy): Eukaryota > Metazoa > Chordata > Actinopteri > Atheriniformes > Atherinidae > Atherinomorus > Atherinomorus stipes. The sequence continues at coordinate 34,372 of JALJCO010003379.1, read as the reverse complement.
TTTTCAGCTTTAATATCGGTATTGATATTGGTTATCGGCCACATGAGTTTTAAAAATATCGGCATATTGGATATCAGCAGATCGGTCAAAACTCCAATATCATGCATCCCTCCTCATCACGTGACCTGGAAAACTGCTGTACCTTTCAAAGTCTGTTCTGATGCCAACCACCGGCTTGAATCAGTTTGAACATTTTCATTTCCAATTCCAGCCTCAGTCATATGATTGCTACGCAGCTTTACAAACCTTCTAAAGCCTCAAAGGATCAAATTTAATATGAATTGAAAAGAAAAATACTTCATTTATCCCAGATGGCTTCATATTTATGAAAAAGCTCTGGTTTATGGAGAGGTTGAGCATCACTAGATGGAGCTGCTGCTGTACATTTCTGGACTTTGCTTCCAACAGTTCAACAGAACAAAAGGGTGCAGGATGAAGAGAAAAACTGGGACTTTCTTCCTCGTCTCTGCCTCTTTTAGAGAATAACCTAAAACAGCACAGAGAAACCGGTAATGATAACCCACAAGGTAGATTTGAAACCTGGTCACATTTCAGTTGTTTCCTCACTGACTTCAAAGATGCATTTACTGCCTTGACCTCGCAGAGGATTATGCAGCGTTCACAGCTGCTTCACCTCAGTGGAATCGTGCGAGGCCTTCACACTGAAAGCTATGAAGCACATCTGGTGACATCAGGAGAAAAATGCACAACGATCAGCGTCTGCAGATGTAAGTCCGCCTCAGCAAATGTTTGAATTATGTTTGAAAATAATAAAAACATAAACAAACAAAACTGTCCCAGATACATTAGAGCATCTTTCCCATGAACATGGACCAGCACACCTGTCAACAGGTGCAGACGTCTGATTGGACGTTCCAGAAAACACCTGATTGCAGTGATTGTCTCAAAGTGTTGCTCACCAATATTTTAGCTCAGGAACTCCATCATGCTTGTTCACTTGTTTCATTTAGTTTGTTTTTAATATTTCGTTTCAAACAATTCAGAATCAATGTCAGGATTTTCATAGAATTTTTTTTTTTGCCAATTTCATCTTATTTCACTGACAGCAGGTTTTTTACCATCTAAAATGGGAGGGGATGAATAATTTTGAGGATGACTGTATATAATAATTTTATATATATACATATATATATATATATATATATATATATAACCTGTATATATACTCACACACTGTATTGCCAAAAGTATTTGCTCATCATCCAGATGATGGAATCAGGTGTTCCATCACTTCCATGTCCACAGGTGTATAAATGAAGCAGCTCGGCATGCAGACTGTTTCTACAAACGTGTGAAAGAATGTGTCACTCTCAGGAATCAGTGAATTCCAGCGTGGAATTGTGATCGGATGCCACCTGTGCAACAATCCAGCAGTGAAGTTTCCTCCTAAATATTCCACAGTCAGCTGTCAGGTGTATTATAAGAAAATGGAAGTGTTTGGGAACGACAGCATCTCAGCCATGAAGTGTTCGTCCACGTAAACTGATGGAGCGGGTCAGTGATGCTGAAGCTCATAGTGAGAAGAGGTGGCCAACTTTCTGCAGAGTCAATCACTACAGACCTCCAAACTTCATGTGGCCTTCAGATCAGATCAAGAACAGTGACAGAGAGCTTCATGGAATGGGTTGCCATGGCGACCAGCTGCATCCATCCATACATCACCAAGTGCAATGCAAAGCGTGGATGCAGTGGTGGAAAGCAGCCGCCTCTGGACTCTAGAGCAGTGAAGCCGTCTCTGGAGGACCAATCACGCTTCTCCATCTGGTGATCTGATGGAGGAGTCTGGGTTTGGTGGTTACCAGGACAACGGTACTTGTCTGACTGTATTGTGCCAAGTGTAAAGTTTGGTGGAGGGGGGGATTATGGTGTGGGGGGTGTTTTCAGGAGCTGGGCTTGGCCCCTTAGTTCCAGTGAAAGGAACTCTGAATGCTTCAGCATACCAAGACATTCTGGACAATTCCATGCTCCCAACTTTGTGGGACCAGTTTGGAGCTGGCCCCTTCCTCTTCCAACATGACTGTGCACCAGTGCACAAAGCAGGTCCATGAAGACCTGGATGCAGAGTCTGGTGTGGAGGAACTGGACTGGCCTGCACAGAGTCCTGACCTCAACCCCATAGAACAGCTTTGGGATGAATCAGAGCGGAGACTGAGAGCCAGGCCTTCTGGTCCAACATCAGTGTGACCTCACAAATGTGCTTCTGGAAGATTCCCAGAAACACTCCTAAACCTTGTGGACAGCCTTCCCAGAAGATGAAGCTGTTCTAGCTGCAAAGGTGGACCAACGTCATCCTGAACCCGACGGATCAGGAATGGATGTTACTGAAGCTCAGATGTGAGTCAAGACAGGCGACAATACTTTTGGTGATATACTGTACATATACAGTATATATATATATATATATATATATATATATACATTATATAAAAAAATTTATGTATATATATATATAAATTGTATTATATATATTATTTAAATATTTTCTATGGATGTCACCAGATGGTTTCCCTAGCAACCCACCAGAACCTGGACAGATTGTTATATAATGATGTTAGCCTTTTTTAGATTTCAACATTTTGCCCATCATGAAAACTTCAGCCGTCATTCTCAGGACTGCAGACCTTTGACTGGACCGTTTCCACATCATCAGCCTCAACGTATAGTTGCCCAAAAACTCAGATCTTACCAAGTAAGTTTTTCTCATTTCTAGTCAAAATATCTCGTCACACTCAAAATAAGACAAAATTGTTTAGAGAAACATTTCAGTAAGATATAGGAACTTATTTTAAGACAATGCATTTTATTTCAAGAAATCTTATCAAGAATTTTTTAAAAACTTATGACAAGCAAAAAAAATGTTTTTTTTACCTATGTTAAGATTGGCCAAAATTATATTGCTTGCAATAAGCAAAAAATTCTGTCACTAGAACTAGCAAAATTTTCTTGATATGATCCTTGAAATAAGATGCATCGCCTTAAAATAAGTTCCTATAGCTCACTGAAATGTTTCTCTTTAAATAATTTTGTCTTATTTTCAGTGTGATGAGATATTTTGACTAGAAATGAGAAAAATATACTTGGTAGGATTTGAGTTTTTGCAGTGATAGAGTCATATTCTCAGGATTTATAGGCAGTGAAGTAAATCAATCAGCAATTTTAGAAGACTACAGTTGGACAGTTTAGCCAAAATATGACTTGGCCAGTTATGCTATGGGGCTAGGTACATATAAAGTCTTTCCAAACATGTCTGTATTTAAGCAGCCAGAAGAAGCTGCGTGACATTTCTCTGACTTTTCTAGTGAAGATAAAATTAGATCATTGATTATACTAAATGGATGCAGAGACATCCTGGAATCAACATTTCATCCTGACTCCGCCTCGTCTGCTGTGTTACACTCTCACCACTTCCATAAAAATCACGATCACCACAGAATATTGCTTCAGTCTAGATATACCTTGTAAAAGACAGGTCAGTTCAACTCAAGAAGAAAAAATGGCAACGAACCAAAGAGAAAGCAAAATGTGACCTGTGCACAGATGCTAATACAAAAATGTCATATATTCCCCTCAGCAGTGACAGTGTCAGCACTGGATGGCTTTCTTGTTATACCAGGAAACTTAGATCCAAAGTTTATTTACAACTAATTAAATGATTTTAGTAGTTATGGAAATCAGAAGTTGAAAGTCTGCCGCCGAAAGCAGTGGAGTCAGGAATCTCTCACCTGCAGATGAGTTGTAGAAAATCAGCTTTTGGCTCCGGTTTCTCCTCCCAAACACAGCCAGAAGGTTCACAGGTTGAAATGAAGACACGACGAAATAAATAAAAAGATGCCCAGAACTATAAAAATACACCAAGTCTGCACCCGAACAGCGAGCGAGTCCTTGAAGCTTTGAGTTCCAGAGAGAGATGGAGTGGAGGTGGAGGGGAAGATTAGAGGTGAATCACCCTCTCCTCCGGAGGGAAGAGGAACCCTGTTGTTGCCGGACAGCAGCCTGCTGTGCTGATGTGGCCGGAGGACCTGAAGAGCCACCTTCGTGTTCCCTGTGACTGTGTGATTGTGCATCAGCTCTGCATGTGGAAGCCTGATTGGCTCCGACATGTCTGGGATGTGTTCAGCCTCCTGCTTCAGCAGCCAAAGATCCACATCACACTGAAAACAGCTTCGTTTTTGTTTGAGATTAAATTCAGTTCCGCTTCATTTCTACATTGCCAGTTCCCACAGACACAGCCGGTTACTGTGTTCCAATCAGAACAGATCGGTCCAGTTTATAGAACCATGGTTAACAGACTGCAGCCAAACTGGTCTGAGATACAGACGTGGAAAATATTGCTGGTTCCCCTCAGTTAATGAAAGAAAAACCCACTGTGGTTCCAGAAATAACATGAATCTGACAAAAGCAATAATAAATAAAAATTCTATGAAAATGAACCGGTGCTTTTCAACCAGCTTTAACAGAATTATTTTAAAAAATAAACTCATGAAACAGACCTGGACAAAAATGATGGTACCCTTAACTTACAGGGACTAGAGGCAGGAACTGAAAGCATAAACATACATGTCCAGTTTTTAATACTAATGGATGATGAAGCGTTAAAAACCAAAGAGAACGTTTCCACCACGTCATCCGTTGCCTTGAACAGGCTGTGTGCTGCATAACGCTGAGATTTCCCGCGCTGAATGTGGATGTGACGTCATTGAGGCTGCATACACGTCCCTGACAGTTTTGATACAGGAAGGAGACGTCGTGGTGGATTCAAACACTGTCAATTTTTTTAGTTCTGGATTTTTCTACCATCAGCAAACGATCCAGATCAACTGAAAGACATGAAAAAGTGGAACTACGAAGAAAAAGACTTTATCAGCGTAGTAAACAACATTATAGCTTTAGTTTGTGCTCCTGTGACGGCTTGGCTGGTGGCTGCCGTTACCCATAGTGCCAGTAACGGCACTCGCGAGTCTCATTTCTGAAACCTGCATCTAGACCTTTAATATTTTTTTGCACCTTTTTGTCCAGTGTTTTCCTCTCAGCCATTCTTGGTCGTTTTTATGTGTTTTGGGTCTTTATCTTGTTGAAAACCCATGACTTGTCAGATTCAAGTTATTTCTGAGTGTTGTTCGTTTTTCTTTCATTAAGCAACGGAACCAGCTATTTTATCCATGTCTGTATAGCGGGTACGGAAAGTATTCAGACCCCTTAAAAGTTTTCACTCTTTGTTTCATTGCAGCCATTTGCCAAAATCAAAAAAGTTCATTTTATTTCTCATTAATGTCACTCAGAACCCCTTCTTGACAGACAAAAAACAGAAATGTAGGAATGTGTGCAAATTCATTAAAAAAGAAAAATTTAAATATCACATGGTCATAAGTATTCAGCCTTTGCAGTGACTCATATTTAACTCATATTCTGTCCATTCCTTTTGATCCTCTTTGAGATGGTTCTCCTCCTTCATTGGAGTCCAGCTGTGTTTAAAAACTGATTGGACTTGATTAGGAAAGGCACACACCTGTCTATATAAGACAGCGGCCCCCAATTAGCAGCCCGCGGGCCTCATCCGGCCCGGGAGAGCGAAATGTCCGGTGCGTGCAGACCCAGTAAGACAATGTGATAAACTTTAAAAAGGTGAAATAAAGCATGCTTGGTTCTATTTCAGTGTATATAGGCAGGGTACCCTGCCTATATACACTGTATATAGGTACGACACGCCCACCAGGCCAATGAAGGCACGGTAAAATCTAGCCCTACCCCTGACCCTTCCCCTAAACCTAACCAGACCCACCCACTATGTGACACGCCCACTGTAGGACACGCCCACTGGGTAGCAAGCCGCAGATAGATACACTTATCTTTGTTAGCTCCTCTTAGTTTCGTGTTAGCTCGGTTAGCGTTTAGCCCAGAGTACGTCAGCTGTCAATCATTTGCCCCACAGCCGCACTGTGCCCATTTTAGTATTTTCCTGGAGTGACGACGTACGTGACACGGCAAGATGGCGACGGTAAGACACGCCCACTTGGCTTCATTTTTCTCTATTCAGACGAGACCGGATGCTATGTCCAGTTATTATACAGTCTTTGGTCAGAAAACACATTAACCACTTGTAAATCAGACACTAATAGCAGTGTTTTTAAACTCTACCAGGAACAAAGATGTTGTTAGGCCTGTTTAGAGGAACTGGAGCCCCTGGAACATTCTTAAATCACTACATTTCAGTCATTTATTGATGATTATTCTTGATTATTCTGTGAAGTTCAGAAATGTAACGTGCCTTCACAGCATTACGCTGTCACATGATGATTAATGTGATTATATCATGTGCCATATAAACACTGATGCTGTTAGTGTCATGAAGCAGAGCTGATTTTAAGGTTGTCAGTGCAGTCTAGCCTGGATGGAAGATAAAAGTATTTAAGTATTATAGCTACTATTACATAATATACACTTTAAATTTTATTAATCATATACTTATTACAAAGCCGTGTCACAGGAGTTACCGCTGGCATTAATCCCCCCCCCCCCCCCCCCCCCAAAAAAAGAAGAAGAAGTTGGCCCTCGCCTTGGCAGCGAGGACATTTTTTGGCCCTCGGGGAAAATTAATTGAGGACCCCTGATATAAGAGCTTCCAGCTCACAGTGCATGTCAGAGCAAATGAGGATCATGAGGTGGAAGGAACTGTCCAAGGAGCTCAGAGACAGAATTGTGGCGAGACACAGATCTGGACAAGGTTACAAAAGAGTTTCTGCAGCATTAAAGGTTCCTAAGAGCACGGTGGCCTCCATAGTCCTTACATGGAAGAAGTTTGGGACGACCAGAACTCTTCCTAGACCCGGCCGTCCAGCCAAACTGAGCAATGGTGGGAGAAGAGCCTTGGTGAGAGAGTAAAGAAGAAGCCAAAGATCACTGTGGCTGAGCTCCAGAGATGCAGTAGGGAGATGGAGAAAGTTCCACAAAGTCAGTATCACTGCAGCCTCCACCAGTCGGGGCTTTATGGCAGAGTGGCCCGATGGAAGCCTCTCCTCAGTGCAGACATATGAAAGCCCGCATAGAGTTTGCCAAAAACACATGAAGGACTCCCAGACTGAGAGAAATAAGATTCTCTGGTCTGATGAGACCAAGATTGAACTTTCTGGAGTTCATTCTAAGCGGTATGTGTGGAGAAAACCAGGCACTGCTCATCACCTGCCCAATACCATCCCAACAGTGAAGCACGGTGGTGGCAGCATCATGCTATGGGGGTGTTTTTCAGCTGCAGGGACAGGACGACTGGTTGCAGTTGCAGTTTCTTTCAAGTACAGAGATCCTGGAAGAAAAGCTCTTCCAGAGTTCAGGAGCTCAGACTGGGCCGAAGGTTCACCTTCCAGTAAGACAATGACCCTCAACACACAGCTGAAATAACAAAGGAGTGGATCAGAACAACTCTGGACCATTCTGGACTGGCCCAGCCAGAACCCTGACTTAAACCCAACTGAGCATCTCTGAGAGACCTGAAAATGGCTGAACACCACCGTTCACCATCCAACCTGACAGAACTGGAGAGGATCTGCAAGAAGAACCAGAAGATCCCAAATCCAGGTGTGGAACATTGTTGCATCATTCCCAAGAAGACTCATGGCTGTACCAGCTCAGAAGTACTTCTACTCAGTACTGAGCAAAGTACTCAATACTTATCACCATGTCATATTTCAGTTTTTATTTTTTAATAAATTTCTGTTATTTTTCTGTCCAGATGGGGTGCTGAGTGTATGTTAATGAGAAATAACATGAACTTTTTTTGATTTTGGCAAATGGCTGCAATGAAACAAAGGGTGAAAAGTTTAAAGGGCATCTGGGTACTTTCCGTACCCTGAGCTGTTTGTAGAAACAGGGGACAGGAAAACCTCCATCAGGACCAGAACCAGAACGGAAAACCTCCATCAGGACCTGGTTCTGGCTGACTTAGTTTCCTTATCTATAATTATTTTCATGAACACGTATAAACTGAATTGAAGCGGTACAGTGAACTGTTCTAATTAGAATACCTGACCAGAATGAATTGAACCAGAATGAACTGGACCAGAATGAACCGGACCGGAATGAATCAAACCAGAATGAACTGGACCAGAATAAATCGGACTACAATGGATCGGACCTGCATGAACCGGACCAGAATAAATTGGACTAGAATGAACCGGACCAGAATGAATCAGGCCAGAATAAATGGGACCAGAATGAACTGGATCAGAATGAATCAGGCCAGAATGAACCGGACCAGAATAAATCGGACTAGAATGAACCGGACCAGAATAAATTGGACTACAATGAACTGGACCAGAATAAATGGGACCAGAATGAACTGGATCAGAATGAATCAGGCCAGAATGAACCGGACCAGAATAAATCGGACTAGAATGAACCGGACCAGAATAAATTGGACTAGAATGAACTGGACCAGAATAAACGGGAGCAGAATGAACTGGATCAGAATGAATCAGGCCAGAATGAACCAGACCAGAATAAATCGGACTAGAATGAACCGGACCAGAATGAACCGGACCAGAATAAATTGGACTAGAATGAATCAGACAGGAATGATCTGGACCAGAATAAATGGGAATACAATGGATCGACCAGAATGAACCGGACTGTGTGAACATGTGAGGCGACTGTTCTCAACTTTGAAGCTGTGTGAATGACTGAATCACATCTCTCTCTCCTGAAGCTTCGTTCCTGTCCAGCAGCTGATGGACAACCGTGTGTGTGTGTGTGTGTGTGTGTGTGCTGGGTGTGTGTGGCCGTGCGGTCCCCGTCGGTCCTCATAACCGGGTCTGGGCCTCGGGGATGTAGATCTCGATGCTGTCGGCGCTCTCGGTGGCGGAGTTCTGCCGCACGGACGCGGCCCGCTTGGCCGCCATCAGCCGCTTCCGGGCCTCCTGCCGCTGCTTCTCGGAGCTCTCCAGCGAGCGGTCCCGGGCCAGCGGCGGGTGCTGCGCCGGGCCTCGCTGAGGCTTTTTTGGCACTGGGGGAGGGAGCCGCCTCTCCTGGTGAGAGAGAATGGGGGTGGGGAAGGGTTGTGGGGGGGTTCAGGGTGCAGCTTCTGCTTTAATCTGAGGCTGAACACTCATAGTTCCCTGCTGCTGGAGGCAGAAAGTACCTGGCTATGACGTGGGGGTCAGAGGCAGAGCCTCGTCATGCCATCCACCTGCACGAACGCTCCAGTCACCAGGTGATGATGTCACCAGATGGGCAATCACACTCAAAATGAGACAAAATTCCCTGAAGAGAAACATTTCAGTGAGATGTAGGAACTTGTTTTTTTAAAAACGCATCTTACTTGAAGAAATCGAATGAAGAAAATTTTGTTTGTTCTATTGGCAGAATTTTTTGCTTGTTACAAGCAGAACAATCTTTTTTTACTTATTAAAAGAGTGGCCAAGAATTTTTTGCTTGTAATAAGCAAAAAAAATCTGCCAATAAAACAAGCAAAATTTTCTTGATAAGATTTTTTCAAGTAAGATACATTGTCTTAAAACAAGTTTCTATATCTCACTGAAATGTTTCTCTTTAGGTAATTTTGTCTCATTTTGAGTGTGATGAGATATTTTGATGAGAAATTAGAAAAATATACTTGGTAAGATTTGAGTTTTTGCAGTGTATGTGTTTATACTTAGTCACTAGGAAACCAGCATCACACCCCCGGAGCCAGCAGCAGTGTCTATTTCCTGCTAAACTGGCACCACCTAGTGGTCGTATTCAAACACTACAGCCAGGCTCTGCTTAAAGGGGAAGTTCTTTTTTTAATCTGGACCAACTGTCTAGCATGAAATTCGTTCATGTACTCACCCAGACAGTTTTGGTGTAACTTGAATTCCTTCAGGAGATATTTAGATCCACTCCAGATCAGGAGTCCGATATAATGGAAGTGATACGGGCAATTTTGCACAGCCTCTAAATAAGACATTATCTGCTACAAACACCTTCCTTTTTACCAATGTTTGGTTACCAAACATCAGTCGGACCCCCCTGTGAGCTCAAAGCGGCTTGAAGAGGCTTTTTTGTGGTGATTTGTCCTTATTTACAAACATTTTATAGCGGCGGCTTTGAGGATGTCACTGCTATGCAACATCACAGCAAGTAAATGTCTGTAAATAATAGTCAGGGCTATAACTTTAGGATTGTGGAACTCTGTAGGCATTTTGGGGTAAAAGTGTTTTCTTGGTTGTTCCAATCGTATTTTTTGCTCTGAATCCATTTCTGCCAGATGTCAAGCTGTAAAAGTTACAGTGTAGTCATAATTATTGATTAATTAGCATAACAATTGATTATTCGCCCAATATTAGAAATAGCTATAATTTTCCAAGTTGTGAATATTCTATATATATCTGGTTGTTTGGTATCATTGTAAAGGGGGACATCCAGGGCTTTTATTTAAGCCCAAAGTTGTAGCTATCTGACAAACACAGAGGTCACATTACCTCTTTAAACCATAAATTTCACATTTTCTCACAATTTTTGCCTTGCCACACTCACTGAATATACTGTATATTGATTTATAAAAATGAATGAAAACATTTCTGGCCTATTATTGTATTATTGAAATTGTGTAAGTAGAAGTATAATGTCATCATTATTTCTAGATAATTGTTTTGGTAGTTTTTGCATAACGCTGACAGATCCTTTTGTGTGCAGCTGGGGCAGGTTTCTTCTTCTGTGGCCCCTCTGACCTGTGGGGTCCCCCAGGGGTCTGTTTTGGGCCCTCTGCTGTTCTCCCTTTATATGCTACCCCTGGGGTCAATATTTAGGAAACATAATATTCCTTTTCACTGTTTTGCCGACGATGTGCAGATTTACTTTCCATTAAAAGTCCCTTCACAGGATTCTCTTTGTGCGCTTTTAACTGCATGAAAGATATTAAAACATGGATGGACTTCAATCTTTGAAGGTTAAATGAAAACAAAACTGAAATTTTTAATTTTTTTGGTCGCCCTGATAAAGTCCAGGTCCTCGCCAGCTCCCTTGGCCCTCTAGCACCCTACATCCGTCCCAGGTAAGGAATCTGGGTGTGATTGTTGATGGGACATTTAAATTAGATAAAGAGGTCAGCTCCATGGTCAAAGTCAGCTATTTTCAGCCAAAGTCAAACCCTATCTTAAAAGAACTGATCTGGTAAGAGTTGTCCATGCGTTTGGGGTATTGTAACTCCCTGTACGTCGGTATTGGCCAGGCAGAACTGAGCCGTCTGCAGCTGATCCAGAATGCAGCGGCTCGTCTCCTAACTGGAGCAAAGAAACACCAGCACGTTGCACCGTAGCTTTCCTCCCCTCACTGGTTCAGGATTGATTTTAAGATTCTTTTATTTGTTTATAAGTCTTTGAATGGACTGGCCCCAGAATATTTAGCTGACCTTGTGAAGGTGCATCAGACCCCAAGAGCCCTGAGGTCAGCTGACCAGTTGGTCCTGGACGTCCCTCGATCCCTCATGAGAACCAGAGGAGATCGAGGCTTTGCAGCTGGTCCTGGACGTCCCTCGATCCCTCACGAGAACCAGAGGAGATCGAGGCTTTGCAGCTGGTCCTGGACGTCCCTCGATCCCTCACGAGAAACAGAGGAGATCGAGGCTTTGCAGCTGGTCCTGGACGTCCCTCGATCCCTCACGAGAACCAGAGGAGATCGAGGCTTTGCAGCTGGTCCTGGACGTCCCTCGATCCCTCACGAGAACCAGAGGAGATCGAGGCTTTGCAGCTGGTCCTGGACGTCCCTCGATCCCTCACGAGAACCAGAGGAGATCGAGGCTTTTCAGCTGGTCCTGGACGTCCCTCGATCCCTCATGAGAACCAGAGGAGATCGAGGCTTTGCAGCTGGTCCTGGATGTCCCTCGATCCCTCACGAGAACCAGAGGAGATCGAGGCTTTGCAGCTGGTCCTGGACGTCCCTCGATCCCTCACGAGAACCAGAGGAGATCGAGGCTTTGCAGCTGGTCCTGGACGTCCCTCGATCCCTCATGAGAACCAGAGGAGATCGAGGCTTTGCAGCTGGTCCTGGACGTCCCTCGATCCCTCACGAGAAACAGAGGAGATCGAGGCTTTGCAGCTGGTCCTGGACGTCCCTCGATCCCTCACGAGAACCAGAGGAGATCGAGGCTTTGCAGCTGGTCCTGGACGTCCCTCGATCCCTCACGAGAACCAGAGGAGATCGAGGCTTTGCAGCTGGTCCTGGGACGTCCCTCGATCCCTCACGAGAACCAGAGGAGATCGAGGCTTTGCAGCTGGTCCTGGACGTCCCTCGATCCCTCACGAGAAACAGAGGAGATCGAGGCTTTGCAGCTGGTCCTGGACGTCCCTCGATCCCTCACGAGAACCAGAGGAGATCGAGGCTTTGCAGCTGGTCCTGGACGTCCCTCGATCCCTCACGAGAACCAGAGGAGATCGAGGCTTTGCAGCTGGTCCTGGACGTCCCTCGATCCCTCATGAGAACCAGAGGAGATCGAGGCTTTGCAGCTGGTCCTGGACGTCCCTCGATCCCTCACGAGAACCAGAGGAGATCGAGGCTTTGCAGCTGGTCTTGGACGTCCCTCGATCCCTCATGAGAACCAGAGGAGATCGAGGCTTTGCAGCTGGTCCTGGACGTCCCTCGATCCCTCACGAGAACCAGAGGAGATCGAGGCTTTGCAGCTGGTCCTGGACGTCCCTCGATCCCTCACGAGAACCAGAGGAGATCGAGGCTTTGCAGCTGGTCCTGGACGTCCCTCGATCCCTCACGAGAACCAGAGGAGATCGAGGCTTTGCAGCTGGTCCTGGACGTCCCTCGATCCCTCACGAGAACCAGAGGAGATCGAGGCTTTGCAGCTGGTCCTGGACGTCCCTCGATCCCTCACGAGAACCAGAAGAGATCGAGGCTTTGCAGCTGGTCCTGGACGTCCCTCGATCCCTCACGAGAACCAGAGGAGATCGAGGCTTTGCAGCTGGTCCTGGACGTCCCTCGATCCCTCATGAGAACCAGAGGAGATCGAGGCTTTGCAGCTGGTCCTGGACGTCCCTCGATCCCTCATGAGAACCAGAGGAGATCGAGGCTTTGCAGCTGGTCCTGGACGTCCCTCGATCCCTCATGAGAACCAGAGGAGATCGAGGCTTTGCAGCTGGTCCTGGACGTCCCTCGATCCCTCACGAGAACCAGAGGAGATCGAGGCTTTGCAGCTGTGGCTTCCAGGCTGTGGAACGCATCGCCTCTCCGTGTGAGGTCTGCTAACAGCCTTCCCATTTTAAAACGCCTTAAGACCCACTTGCTCACCCTGGCCTTCAGCTGAGCAGTCACTACTGTTTTATTGTGTTGCTTTTATTTATTCATTGTTGTCTTTTATTCTGTAAAAGCACTTTGGTTGGCCACTAGTCTTTTAAAAATGTACTACATAAACAAAGTTGACATTAGCATTGACAACACTGGTCCAAAGAATGAATGAGGTTGAATCAACCTGAGCAGGTGTTTTCAAATTAAAGGTTCACAATAACAACTCACAAAGAAATAGTACGGGCATATTATACTTTCCTGAATTGACAGAGTCTATTAAGTGTTGCAGTTGTTGAATTTTGGGTCCCTGATGTTCCTTGATCCCACAGGGATTAAATAAACTATTGTGGAGTTTGTGAGAAAAAGAGACAAAAATATGCTGTCTCGAAAGTTTATTCTTCTTAAACTGAGAGCAGCCGACATCAACTGACATAAACAGATTCCATATTGCCATGACAACTGCCGTCACCACAGAGGCTAGATATTTGTGTGTTTTAAATGACTTATGTAACCACACTATATAGTTTACCCCAAAATGCCTACCACCTTGTTTTCTGAAGGGTTTTTCCCAAATTCGGTCCTGACTATAAGGATGGATCACCATGAATAAGCAGCTTGAAGCCGCTTGGGGCTCACAGGGGGGTCTGACTGATGTTTGGTAACCAAACATTGGTGAAATGAAGGAGTTTGTGGCAGATAATGCCTTATTAAGAGGCTGCGCGCGGTTGCCACATTACTTCCATTTTATTGGACATACGATGATCTGGAGTGGATGTAAATATCTCCTGAAGGAATTCAAGTTACACCAAAACTGTCTGGGTGAGGAAATGAACGGATTCATGCTAGAAAATAGGTCCAGATTGGAAAAAAAGAACCTCCCCTTTAAAGAGCGCAGCTGAAACTGTTTGATTTGATAAATGACAGGCAGATTTCCCATCGTCGACTGTATGTCATATCTCCTGCGCAGCAGTTCAGCATTGCCCTGTTTTTCAATGTTTAAGGAAAAAGGTATAAACAAACTTCGTGATGGTGGGATTCTCGTGCTTGCTGGCCTGTGGCGCAGCAGTTCAGCTGCAGCCATCCAGACTTGCTTTAGTTAAAGATATCTTGATATTATAATGCCGCTATCGTCCATATTCATCTGTCTTTTTGTTGAAGTAATGCTCTGGTTTTCCTCCAACTGCTCTGTGTTTCATAATTCTTTCTCCCTGACCTGCTGCGCATACAGAGACTATATTAACTGTGCAGTAATATCAGCCACACACTCATCTGTTTGTCTGTTTTTGCAGCAGGGACATAAACATGAAGCCACACATGGTGAGATGGCTGCAGGCAGCGACAAGAAGAAGCTGGAGGAAGCATGGACGGGTGGATGGAAAGACAGACATGATGGATCCATGGAGGCCCAGACGGGTCAAGGCCCGGTGCTGCTGTTGGCATTGCTGTTATGATTCTGTTTGCAAGCGCCTTCACTGTCAACACAGAGACAAAAGAAAGAAAAAGACAAGGGTGAGAGCGGATGAGGAAGCGATGCAGTCAGAGCCGACGGAGCTGAGAGAGAGCGAGGACCGTCTGCAGCAACGCGGCAGCAAGCAGACGGCCCTGCCACATGTCTGGATGAAGGTCACCACCATCACTACAAGCCCAAAGATCCTCTCCCACAGTGTTTCAGTGTCCTCCTGTCCTGAATGGCCCTGCTCCTCCTGTCCTCTACTTCCTCTCTTACCAAAGGCTATGGACACCAAGAGAAGACACTCTGCTGTGTTTTTGGAAACACGTCCGCTATTTTGGACAGAAACAGACCTCATTCTTGAAATAAGGGTATGAGTGGACAAATCTATATTCAATTATAGTTTTTTTAATTCTTAATATTAGTTGTAAGAGCTAGGGCTGAACGATATGGACAAAATTTCATATCTCGATATTCATGCCAGACATCTCAATATCGATACGATACGATATGACTACGGGTTCGTTGAAAACCAGCACTTTGGTGGAAAATGCTGTTTTGTTTGTGACTTCCACAGCTTTACATGCAGGACAAGCGCAGAGGAAATCGAGATCTTTTATATAGTTGCTTTTGCGATATTAATATCTTGAATGTCCATATCTCGATATAGATACGATAACGATATATCTTTCAGCCCTAGTAAGAGCCATTTAACTGATCTTAGATGATTTTTTTTTTTTAATTGAACGAGGACCCCTGCTGGTCAGTTGGTTTTGTGGTCCTCATATAAGATGTGGGTTACTGTGCTTACCTGACTGCTGCACGTAACTGGGGAAATGACTTCTACGAGGTGGTGGATTAGGGCACCTTGAAGACGTCAGCAGCATTACGAATTTTCAATTACGTTGCATTGGATTAAATGTTTGTGTTCCAAGTGTTATACCGTGCCTTGGATTACTTATTTGATTTTTAAACCTATTGAAAGAACACTTTCAGCATCTACCTGGAAATGGCATACAAGACATTACAATAATTATAAAAATGATTGATTAGGCCAATATTTTGTAATTCAACTCGTATTATTTTTTGAAAAGTTTAATATATATTAATATAGAAATGTTATAATTAAAATAAAATGATAATTTCTATAATAAAATTATAATATAGGCTACTTGGGCTGTATCATATCTCCATAAGGATTACTGATTATTATTGAAAACAGCCTATTAGGATAGTTCGGAATGATTTCTGAATAAAAAATGAATTCATCAGAACTGCTGGCAGTGGGAATAAATGAAATTACCTTCCTCTTGTGTTAATGCGTTTTAACAATATTTAAGAAGTTTGAAACATTTGAAAACAACGTTGCTGTGTTTCATTAGGTCTGTACAACAGCGATAAACTGCTCACTTCAGTCCAAAATGGCAGATGCGCATGTTGAAATGTTGCAATGAAGCGTTCTATTGGGTGTCGCCTCTTGTTGTTCTAGACTCTTTGCTCTTACTCTGGGAGTTCTGCACCTGTTCCAGGTAAAACCCCGAAGTTCTGACATGTGGGTTCACACTGTTCCCTCACCTCATTCTGACTAGAATATAAAGACAGTTTTACGTCTAAGGAACAGTCTCTGTGTAAGGCCACTCAGACCTGGACTGCCCAGTCTGTAGTGCAATTACACCTGTTCCACGCTGGGACCTGTTACTCCTTCTACAGTTGGGCTGACAGTTCTGTTTAAGGAAGCTTATTTCCTGAAATTACATGAAAAAGAAACAAACAAACAAAAAAAAAACAGTGATATTGTGTTGAAATCAGGTTTTGAAATAAACTTAAGATCAGTTAAGTCCAACTAACTCTGGGTCTGAAATTTTCAATTCTTTCATACATTTGAAATAATCAATAAAAGAACGTCATCATTTTGGATTTATGACAGCTGCATGAATTCCCCATGGAATATTCATCTAGAACCATAAATTATACCCCATTAATATTTGAATATATTTTATTACTGTATTTTTCTGTGTGTGTGTATCTGTCTGCCTTGAGTTATAAAAAAAATAGGAACACACGGTGAACCTCTAACCCAAGTCAGCATCAGAACCTTTAATCCTAGTCAGCATCTAGAACGTTTAATCCCAGTCAGCATCAGAACCTTTAATCCCAGTCAGCATCAGAACCTTTAATCCAAGTCAGCATCTAGAACGTTTAATCCCAGTCAGCATCAAAACCTTTAATCCCAGTCAGCATCAGAACCTTTAATCCCAGTCAGCATCAGAACCTTGAATCCCAGTCAGCATCAGAACCTTTAATCTCAGTCAGCATAAAAAACCTTTAATCCCAGTCAGCATCAGAACATTTAATCCCAGTCAGCATCAGAACCTTTAATCCCAGTCAGCATCAGAACCTTTAACCCAAGTCAGCATCTAGAACGTTTAATCCCAGTCAGCATCAGAACCTTTAACCCAAGTCAGCATCTAGAACGTTTAATCCCAGTCAGCATCAAAACCTTTAATCCCAGTCAGCATCAGAACCTTTAATCCAAGTCAGCATCTAGAACGTTTAATCCCAGTCAGCATCAAAACCTTTAATCCCAGTCAGCATCAGAACATTTAATCCCAGTCAGCATCAGAACCTTTAATCCCAGTCAGCATCAGAACCTTTAATCTCAGTCAGCATAAAAAACCTTTAATCCCAGTCAGCATCAGAACATTTAATCCCAGTCAGCATCAGAACCTTTAATCCCAGTCAGCATCAAAACCTTTAATCCCAGTCAGCATCAGAACCTTTAGTCCCAGTCACCATCAAAAACTTTTATCCCAGTCAGCATCAGAACATTTAATCCCAGTCAGCATCAGAACCTTTAATCCCAGTCAGCATCAAAACCTTTAATCCCAGTCAGCATCAGAACCTTTAGTCCCAGTCACCATCAAAAACTTTTATCCCAGTCAGCATCAGAACCTTTAATCTCAGTCAGCATAAAAAACCTTTAATCCCAGTCAGCATCAGAACATTTAATCCCAGTCAGCATCAAAACCTTTAATCCCAGTCAGCATCAGAACCTTTAATCCCAGTCAGCATCAAAACCTTTAATCCCAGTCAGCATCAGAACCTTTAATCCCAGTCAGCATCAGAACCTTTAATCCCAGTCAGCATCAGAACCTTTAATCTCAGTCAGCATAAAAAACCTTTAATCCCAGTCAGCATCAGAACATTTAATCCCAGTCAGCATCAGAACCTTTAATCCCAGTCAGCATCAGAACCTTTAATCCCAGTCAGCATCAGAACCTTTAATCCCAGTCAGCTCCTAGAACCTTTAATCCCAGTCAGCATCAGAACCTTTAATCTCAGTCAGCATCTAGAACCTTTAATCCCAGTCAGCATCAGAACCTTTAATCTCAGTCAGCATCTAGAACCTTTAATCCCAGTCTGCATCAGAACCTTTAATCCCAGTCAGCTTCTAGAACCTTTAATCTCAGTCAGCATCAGAACCTTTAATCCCAGTCAGCTTCTAGAACCTTTAATCCCAGTCAGCATCAGAACTTTTAATCCCAGTCAGCATGTAGAACCTTTAATCCCAGTCAGCTTCTAGAACCTTTAATCCCAGTCAGCATCTAGAACCTTTAATCTCAGTCAGCATCAGAACTTTTAATCCCAGTCAGCATGTAGAACCTTTAATCCCAGTCAGCTTCTAGAACCTTTAATCCCAGTCAGCATGTAGAACCTTTAATCCCAGTCAGCTTCTAGAACCTTTAATCCCAGTCAGCTTCTAGAACCTTTAATCTCAGTCAGCATCTAGAACCTTTAATCTCAGTCAGCATAAAAAACCTTTAATCCCAGTCAGCATCAGAACATTTAATCCCAGTCAGCATCAAAACCTTTAATCCCAGTCAGCATCAGAACCTTTAATCCCAGTCAGCATCAGAACCTTTAATCCCAGTCAGCATCAGAACCTTTAATCTCAGTCAGTATAAAAAACCTTTAATCCCAGTCAGCATCAGAACATTTAATCCCAGTCAGCATCAGAACCTTTAATCCCAGTCAGCATCAAAACCTTTAATCCCAGTCAGCATCAGAACCTTTAATCCCAGTCACCATCAAAAACTTTTATCCCAGTCAGCATGAGAACCTTTAATCCCAGTCAGCATCAGAACCTTTAATCCCAGTCAGCATCTAGAACCTTTAATCCCAGTCAGCATCAGAACCTTTAATCTCAGTCAGCATCTAGAACCTTGAATCCCAGTCTGCATCAGAACCTTTAATCCCAGTCAGCTTCTAGAACCTTTAATCTCAGTCAGCATCAGAACCTTTAATCCCAGTCAGCTTCTAGAACCTTTAATCCCAGTCAGCATCAGAACCTTTAATCTCAGTCAGCATCTAGAACCTTTAATCTCAGTCAGCATCAGAACTTTTAATCCCAGTCAGCATGTAGAACCTTTAATCCCAGTCAGCTTCTAGAACCTTTAATCCCAGTCAGCATCTAGAACCTTTAATCTCAGTCAGCATCAGAACTTTTAATCCCAGTCAGCATGTAGAACCTTTAATCCCAGTCAGCTTCTAGAACCTTTAATCCCAGTCAGCATGTAGAACCTTTAATCCCAGTCAGCTTCTAGAACCTTTAATCCCAGTCAGCTTCTAGAACCTTTAATCTCAGTCAGCATCTAGAACCTTTAATCTCAGTCAGCATCAGAACTTTTAATCCCAGTCAGCATGTAGAACCTTTAATCCCAGTCAGCATCTAGAACCTTTAATCTCAGTCAGCATCAGAACTTTTAATCCCAGTCAGCATCAGAACCTTTAATCCCAGTCAGCTTCTAGAACCTTTAATCCCAGTCAACATGTTTCCTCATTTCCAGTTATTTCTGCTACCATTCACCTTCTGTCCTCACAAACCAGCTCCTCCTCAGCTGCAGCAGAAAGCTCGTCTTTCTTCATTCCAGCCATAGAGGATCATTATTTTCTTCCTTTCAGACACACACAGAACTTTCTGCTCACTTGTTGATCTTTGGCTGCTTCTGATTGGACGTCACCGTCAATTTCAGCTCTCTTTTTGGTGGAAAGGTGGACAGGGACTGTCTTCATCTTCATGTCCAGGTCTAAATAGAGGTCTCTTAGCAACATAGTAGTGATGATGATGTTTTTATGATGAAGATGGGATAAATAATGGTGTTATCATGGATCATTGTGGATTTACCAGATAGTGTCTCTGAATAGGGATGCACGATATTGGAATTTTGGCCGATATCCGACATGCCGATGTTTTAAATCTTATGTGACTGATAACCGATATCGAAACCGATATTAAACTGAAAAATAGATGAAATAGTATTCATTCCTTGTGCAGAATTAGAAAAATACCTGACCTTGTGTTATATAGAACAAGTAGCAGTTGTTCAAACAAAACTATCAGAATATGTGTGTTATATCCTAGAACCACCTAGATTTTCTTCTCCCTGAGGAAAAAAAAACACTACCCAAAAACACAGGATATTTGGTAGGGGTGGGGAAAAAATATTGACACACTGAAATACCGCAATATTTTGATATGCTGATAAATTGATATTTAAAAACGTGGTATCGATCTGTTTCACTGACAAAATCTCACGAGTTTTTGTTCTGTTACAGGTTTTATGAAATCTGCATAGGAAAATATTGTATCCATATTTTTCCCAGCCTTAATATTTGGTTATTTACACAAATGACCATCTATAAATTCTGTTCACACAGAACATCCTGAAAGAAACGGGCTTTAGAAGTTTTAAAGTCTGTAAAGAAGAAGTTTTGAAGAAGAAGTTTGTTTTTTTTTTAGACTTTAGAAACAGCGGCCTGATTGGTTAAATATCGGTGAGGTGGTCGATGTCCGATATTAAATTTTAAGGCAGATATAGGCCAATACCGATAGGGGGCCAATTATATCGTGCATCCCTGTCTCTGAATAAAAATTTAGAGGCTGGATTGTAAACCTGCTGGACGGGATAGAAACGTCCCTGAAGGATAAACTATCCATCACAGAGGTACACACCCCTGTTCCTGAGGAACTGGGGAAGTTCTTTAGTGGGGTTCTGACTTCCTCCTTCAACCACCCAGCTGTGATTACGGTGGAAGTTTGTGTGTGTGTGGTTGCGTGTGTGTACCTTTCTTTCAGGGGGATCCAGGGGTCTCCAGTTGTTGGCCCTGAGCTGGTGAAGCTCATCAAACTTCAGGCTTATATTCTCAATGGACAACTGAAGCATGTCCCAGAATCCGGCCAGGTCTGAGGCCACGGGGCGGGGGTGGGTGTTGGGGTTCTGAGAACAGTTAGGAGATGAAGATGATGTCACTTTCAGCTTCAATTTACGTGAAAAAAAGCAACAAGTTCACCACGTCTGCCTCGAGTCTGAGGGGGTCCTTAGACCACGTCTGCCTCGAGTCTGAGGGGGTCCTTAGACCACGTCTGCCTCGAGTCTGAGGGGGTCCTCAGACCACGTCTGCCTCGAGTCTGAGGGGGTCCTCAGACCACGTCTGCCTGGAGTCTGAGGGGGTCCTCAGACCATGTCTGCTTCCAGTCTGAGGGGGTCCTTAGACCACGTCTGCTTCCAGTCTGAGGGGGTCCTCAGACCACGTCTGCCTCGAGTCTTAGGGGGTCCTCAGACCACGTCTGCCTCAAGTCTGAGGGGGTCCTCAGACCACGTCTGCCTCGAGTCTGAGGGGGTCCTCAGACCACGTCTGCTTCCAGTCTGAGGGGGTCCTCAGACCACGTCTGAGGACCCCTAACTATCAGTGGATAGTTCTAATGTTCTTGTGTGAAGAGCCTTGGAATCACTGTGGATGACTCGTTAAAGTTCGACAAACACATAAACATAGTTGTCAGAAATTCCTTTTTTCACCTGAGGATGCTTGCAAAGATAAAATCATACGTTCCCAGTTACGACCTTAAGAAACTTGTTCAGCTCCTGATTTTTTCACGTCTGGATTATTGTAACTCGCTCTTTGCCGGCCTCAGTAAATCCTCCCTACAGCGTCTTCAGGCTGTTCAGAACGCTGCAGCCCGTCTTCTCTCCGGTTCACGACGCTATGAGCACATCTCCCCCGTCCTAGCCGGTCTTCACTGGCTCCCTGTCTGCTACAGGGTTCAGTTCAAAATCCTGTTGTTGACCTTTAAAGCGTTGCACGGTTCTGCTCCCAGTTACCTCTCTGAGTTATTGTCCCGCCACGTTCCTACCAGGTCTCTTAGGTCATCCTCCTTATCTCTTCTGGAGGTACCAAGACACAGGTGCAATTCCAGGGGTGCTAGGGCGTTCTCTGTAGCTGCCCCACGCCTCTGGAACGCACCCCCCCTCGAACTCAGGTCAACGCAGTCCATTACGTCTTTTAAAACCATGCTCAGATCCCATCTTTTGGCGCAGGCTTTCCCTTCTTAATCTTTTTTCTCTTATTATTGTCTTATTAATTCTTCTCTTTTTAAGTTATATGTTTATGTTTTAGCCATGTTTAGCCATGTTTTTTGATGTCCTGCTCTGTAAAGCACTTTGGGCATCCAGCTGGATGTAGAAATATGTGCTATATAAATGAAATAAATGAAATGAAATGTACCAAAACCCACCCAGCCTGACCCAGAGACGGGGGGAAACGGGGCTTTAGAAATGTAATGTGAACCAAAACATCGGATCTGACAAAAAATCAGACTTGAACATTTAGACCTGCAGTCTGAAGGCATCCGAATTTTTCTGTCATTAAGGCCCAGTGTTCCCCCTACTTTCACCCCCCAGCCCTCACCCACCACCACAACACCCTCGAATTGAATCTAACTGAATCTATTGTAATCTTCTAGGAACTGGGACACCACTGCTGCATTTACGTTCAGGCCCGTAAGCAACTACGTAGTGATGTTTGCACATACATGTCACCATGACAACGCACCCAACAACAACACAGAGTTAACAGTTGCAGTCATTTTTCTTTCTGTCATCATTCATCATGTTTCGGTTGATTAATAAACAAAACAACCACACGAGGAAGAAGTTGCCATGACGACTGTTGTCTCTTGTAAACTGCTGAAAAGCCTTCACAAGCTTTTCATCAGTATTTTAGCCTAGCTAGCGTGGCTAGTGTGGCTAACGTTACGAACAACTGTGTAGGATCTACATGTGAGTTTTCTTCTCCGAGTCCTGTTGTTGTTCCCTTTTCTCTGGTCCCTCATCAGCATCTGACGTCCCTCACTCTGAAGGGCTACATTCATACCCCCTACCCCCTCCTTTTGTCCACTACCCCTACATGCAAAGAGGAATTGGGACACCACTACCTTCACAGGAACGTGCAAAATTTAGGGGTAGGGCTAAAAAGTTGGGCTAGTGGGTATATTGGGACGCACCCTACTGTAATCCTGGAATTTTACCAGGGGCATAAATAATTTTCCATCCATGTTTCTCTGTGTCCCAGCTGCTCGTGTCATGCTGGACTCACCAGGTTCTCCTCACACAGCTCCCTGAACTGCTGAAACTTCTGCGACATCAGGAGTTGTGCACTTCCCACGGCGCTCCTCATCTTCCCCAGGACTGAAGGCACAGACACAGTTAGAGATACGTTACAAACATCCTTCACCAAATTTCACTGTCATGAACACAGAGCATCAGCTGATCATGCTGCAGGATCCTGCTCCACAGGCTTCCTGGTCTGAACTGAAGACCTACTGTCGTCAGGCAGGTCGTTCTCCTGCTGGTCCAACTCCATCTGCCGGCACCAGCCCTCCATGCGGTCAGTCTCAGCCTGCAGCAGCTTCAGGAACCAGCGTCCATCTCTCTGACAGACGGACCTCTGCACCACCTGTAGGATGGAGGACATGTTTTTTATGACTTCTGCTTTATTTAAAGCTATGCTATACGATTTGAAAGTTTGATCATTATTAATAACCTCATTTAGATGGTGGTTATGGTCCTATAGTACAATCTACACAATGTGAAGGGGAAAAAAATGAAAAAAATCCATCCACTCTAGTGGCTGCTGGGCTGTAAAAACGTAAACCAATAGGAGCCATCCGGCCGCATGGCTTACATTGGTCAACGTAGCTGTCCGTCTCGCTTCTCTCTGCTCTCATCATTCCCTGCTCAAGCTGAACCCGCTTCCCCGACAGCTGACTCCCCTTGTTCCACGTTCCGTCTCGGCCCCGCCCTCTTCCACGTTTAAACATTCCGTTTAAACATTTTATTCATACATTTATATATTTAGTTAGTTTTCTTTTGCGTTCGAAACTTTTTGCAATAAGTAAGTAGCTGAGTAGCAGCTTAACAACAAGAGGAGAATGGAACAGAAAGGCAGCGGCAGCAGGAGGCGGCCTCTGCTTACAGGCAGACGGAATATGAGCGACAAGAGGAAAGGCTGCTGCCGGGTGTTACGTTACGTGGAGGAACAGAAAGGTGGATAAAGTCTGCCGAAGAAAGGCAGACGAAGAGGAAATCGTAACCAATGTAGGACAGAAGGCCGGACCGGGTGATGCGAACGACGCTTCGGGACTCCTGGACCAGGAGGGAAAATCTGCAGAAGCAGAGACCAGGACGGACTGAAAGTATAAACATTGGGTAACCGGCTGGAGGACGCTCCGGGAGGATCTGGGAGTGAAACTGATGCTGATACAGATGCTACACAATGGTAAACGTCACCCTGGAACTGCTTTTTATGGACGTGTAGCTACATGATGGTAAACATCACCCTGGAACTACTTTTTACAGACGTGATGCTACACGATGGTAAACATCACTCTGGAACTACTTTTTACAGACGTGATGCTACACGATGGTAAACATTACCCTGGAACTACTTTTACAGACGTGATGCTACACGATGGTAAACATCACTCTGGAACTACTTTTTACGGACGTGATGCCACACGATGGTAAACGTCACCCTGGAACTGTTTTTTATGGACGTGTAGCTACACGATGGTAAACGTCACCCTGGAACTACTTTTTACGGACGTGATGCCACACGATGGTAAACGTCACCCTGGAACTGTTTTTTATGGACGTGTAGCTACACGATGGTAAACGTCACCCCTGGAACTACTTTTTATGGACGTGATGCCACACGATGGTAAACGTCACCCTGGAACTGTTTTTTATGGACGTGTAGCTACACGATGGTAAACGTCACCCTGGAACTACTTTTTACGGACGTGATGCCACACGATGGTAAACGTCACCCTGGAACTGTTTTTTATGGACGTGTTGCTACACGATGGTAAACATCACTCTGGAACTACTTTTTACGGACGTGATGCCACACGATGGTAAACGTCACCCTGGAACTGTTTTTTATGGACGTGTAGCTACACGATGGTAAACGTCACCCTGGAACTACTTTTTATGAACGTGTAGCTACACGATGGTAAACGTCACCCTGGAACTACTTTTTATGGACGTCTAGCTACACGATGGTAAACATCACCCTGGAACTACTTTTTATGGCCGTGTAGCTACATGATGGTAAAAATCACCCTGGAACTACTTTTTATGGCCGTGTAGCTGCACGATGGTAAACGTCACCCTGGAACTGCTTTTTATGGACGTCTAGCTACACGATGGTAAACATCACCCTGGAACTACTTTTTATGAACGTGTTACTACACAATGGTAAAAATCATCCTGGAACTACTTTTTATGAACGTGTAGCTACACGATGGTAAACATCACCCTGGAACTACTTTTTATGAACGTGTAGCTACACGATGGTAAACATCACCCTGGAACTACTTTTTATGAACGTGTAGCTACATGATGGTAAACATCACCCTGGAACTACTTTTTACAGACATGTTGCTACACGATGGTAAACATCACCCTGGAACTACTTTTTACAGACATGAGGCTACACAATGACAAACATCACCCTGGAACTACTTTTTACAGACATGTTGCTACACGATGGTAAACATCACCCTGGAACTACTTTTTATGAACGTGTAGCTACACGATGGTAAACATCACCCTGGAACTACTTTTTATGAACGTGTAGCTACACGATGGTAAACATCACCCTGGAACTACTTTTTACAGACATGAGGCTACACAATGGTAAACATCACTCTGGAACTACTTTTTACAGACATGAGGCTACACAATGGTAAACATCACTCTGGAACTACTTTTTACGGACGTGATGCCACACGATGGTAAACATCACCCTGGAACTACTTTTTCAGATGTAATGCTGCCCTCAGATCTGATCTTTTTGTTCTCTTGGGATTATGATATGGTTTGAACAGATTCATATATATGTTTCTTTTCAGCAACCCAGATTCTGCGTTTTTGGGCCCCCGGTGTTGCTGAGAAGACAGTTTGAGTTTTAAACATCTCCACATGACTGAGCTGAGCTGACTGAGCAGAAACACACCTCCAGGATAGCAGAGCTGTTGAAGTTGGCATCAAGTGGGTCATCGGTTACACTGTCTATCCAGGGGTCCGGAGGGGGGAGGATGGATGGGTCAAAGCCAACATCCTCATAGTCATCAGAGGCACAGGCGTGATAGTGGTTCCCTGAGCCCTGAATGCTGACAGTGGAGGTGGCGGCATCGCGGGAATACTGCCGAGCCATGGCAGTGGGTGACATGACTTCAATACGAGGGTGTGTGGACTCTAGAGGCGTGTCAAGAAGGTCTGGGAGGTCCAGATCTGCCTGGATGAAGGAAGGAAGAACAAAGAATGTTTACCATGTGTTTATCATTGATCTATTTGCTTCAGATCCAGTCTGGGATGTTCAGAGCAGAAGGACTAAACCAGGATTTCCCAACCTGGTCCTACGACGGCCACAATCCTGTAGGTTTTTGATGCGTCCCTGCTCAAACAAACCTGACTCACATTAAATGGATCCAACAGCTAATGATGTTCAGGACAATGACTCAACAGTTTGAGTCAGGTGTGTCTGAGCAGGTTTACTGATGAACAGGCCAATAAAAGCAGCGTGTTTCTACTAACTGGAACAAGTATCAAGCTTGTAAAGGTTTACCTGAACGGCTGCTGTCACACTGTTGGAGCGCTGGAACCGCCGATATCTGACCATCACAAGACACACACAGGAAACACTCACATCAGTCTGGATCATATGTGTATCCAGCAACATTAAAGACTGGCGTTTGTATTGTTGCAACTACAGAAAATGTTGGACAAGCACAGGTGAAATAACAGTTCAGTTAAACATGAAAACATCAGTAAACCATCTCTAACATCAGACTGAGTGACCGTGGCTCAGTGCTACCAGCTAAGTTTCATTACATACATACTTTATACACTTACTACTGAAGCAAACTTTCAGTCTCAAACTGTTGTACATGTACCACCAGCGGTACGTGAACTCCTTGTTGTGGTTCACAGAGGAAAGCAGGGCAGGAATTTCATGGCAGCCACGATGGCCATGAAGTGTGTGGAGTCCTGCACGTACAGTGCTATATGACGCCAAGTATCACCGGGCCAAACAGGACTTAAATCTAATGCACAGTTCAAATGAAGGTGGTAGCTTGTGTCCAAAAGAAGAAGGCCACAGGGTCACCCCCGTCATGCTGGAGCTTCCTCTCTGATAATGCTTTCTTTTGACGAAATATGCTTAAATTATGATTTTAACCCTCGTTGTGGGCAGTGGATGATGAAGATTTGATGTGACCGAGAATATGAAAAATCTGAATTTGGGCATATCTTCAAGAGAAAATGCTAAATTTGAAAAGAAGATTCTGCTTCACAGGTGTGAAGATGCACACAAACGCTCTTTGTGGGATGTTAGCCTCACAGTTGGAATGGAAAAAATCAGAGGGAAAGTTATGGCTGCTGATTTTTCAGCAGACCTGAAGTGGACCTCAGCTCTCCTGATGAAGAAAATTCATCATCCTTCTCATTTATGATGGATGAGAATTTTTTCTCCGCCCCAACTTCAAAACAAAAACGCATGCGAAAGTGAAAACCTCCCAAATATGAGTCATGACAGCACAAAACAGCAGGTGTAGTGCAGTGAAAAATGTATGGAAACAAAATAAAGATTTTGCACAAAGATACCATCATCACTACAGATTAGAAATGAGAGATTGCAGGTGTGTGTTTTTGGTCCCACTTGTGAAGATGGTCTTCTCATATTCTCATATTAGGAGTAATGGATTCATGAACGCCTCCTCTGTGAACAGTCATAACTAATAACTAAGCCTTCCCTACTGTATGTTCAGGTTGGTCACCATGCTGGTACTTGGAGAGCTTGAAGTTTTCTCAGGTGGTACACACTGTAAAAAGTTTGAGAACCTCTGAAATATACCATTAAAATAATTAATTTAAGAGTATGTTGTGTGGTAAAACAGCACTTCCATAGGAATCAACACATGGTCTCATGATGCTGCTGGGATCACGTTTCCAGCATTTCTTGCAACAGGTTATTTTCTGTATTGTTTTGTGGAGTTTCTCCTTCAAAACATTGGACCGGGTCAGGTCAAGATTCCATTCAATCTGTCGGTTTCCTTAGCCAGGCAATTATGAATCTGACTTGAATTTCTCTGTCTGTTAAGCGCCCTGAGGTGACGTTGTTATGAATTGACGCTACACAAACAAAGTTGAATTGAATTGAATTGAATTGGCTTTCATCTGTTATGTTGCATGTTTAAAAAAAGAAAAAGGAGGAAAATGGCTGCCTCACCCTCTGTCATCCTCCACCTGCACCCCAACAGAGGTAAACTTGGATGGGTCCTCTGGATCAAGAACCTCCTCGGGTCCATCCACCTTCAGGATAGAACATCACATAAGCAGAACTAAGAAAAACCTTTTGGCTGTATTAAGTAAAGAAGACTCAAAAGTGCACACTAAAAACACACTAAAAACTCCTGGGCCAAAAATAACCTATAATGGGTTATTTTTGACCCACTGCTGGGATAAAGAGACCAACCAAGAAAAGTGGGATATATATATTTTTTTACCCAACTTTCGGCTGAATATTTGACCCAGAAGTTAGATTATATTGACTAAAATGTTGAGTTATTTTAACCCAGAAGTTGAGTTATTGACTACAATGTTTGGTCATTCTAACCCAGAAGTTGGGTTATATTGACCACAAATTGTTATTTAAACCCAGAAGTTGGGTTTTATTGACTACAATGTTGGATCATTAACCCCGAAGTTGCATTATAGCGAGTACAATGTTGTATTATTAACCCAGAAGTTGGGTTATATTGACTACAATGTTGAGTTATTTAAACCCAGACGTTGGGTAATATTGACTACAATGTTTGGTTATTCTAACCCAGAAGTTGGGTTATATTGACCAAAAATTGTTATTTAACCCCAGAAGTTGGGTTTTATTGACTACAATGTTGGGTTATTCTAACCCAGAAGTTGGGTTATATTGACCAAAAATTGTTATTTAAACCCAGAAGTTGGGTTTTATTGACTACAATGTTGGGTTATTTTAACCCAGAAGTTGGGTTATATTGACAACAAATTCGGGTTATTTAAACCCAGAAGTTGGGTTTTATTGACTACAATGTTGGATCATTAACCCCAAAGTTGCATTATACCAAGTACAATGTTGTATTATTAACCCAGAAGTTCGGTTATACTGAGTACAATGTTGGGTTAATTTAACCCAGAAGTTGGGGCCAAAACCCAAATGTCTGGATTGAAATAACCCAGAAATTTGTTTGTCCTTTTTTTAACCCAGCAGTTTGACCCAGGAGTTTTTAGTGTGTACTATCGGAGAGAAAAGTATGTGAACCTGGGGTCTAACGGAGGGTGCAGCCCAAGCTTTGTCCACTTCTTTATATTCAGGAAAGCAAACAACCGTGCTTCATTCACACTGCAGATGCATGAATACCTGGATGCCAATGGAGAGACATTTTCCCTTCCTGAAGGCCTCCTTCCTGTAGTCATCCCGGCGGTCTTCAACGACTGTCCCCCGACTCAGGACCGCAACGTTAGGGGTGCTGGCTGTCATGGTGCTATTACTGACATGCTGACTGGCTGGTCCATGTACCTGTGGAGGTATGAGCACAGCTAGTGTTAAACACATCGCATCCAGAGGATGGCGTACAAATTCACTTCCGTTAAAAACACAAACCTGAGCGTTAGCAGCTTCAATCGCGGCTGTTAGCGCCTTCATGCTGTCGATGCTTTCTGTTGAATTACTCAGGCCTGACTGGATGGTCATGTCACCTCTGGGTCCTTCCTCCTCCATGTATGCATCCTGACGGTTTTACAGGCAACAACACAAGACAACAACCAACTCGGTTTATCTTTTTTAAAAAAAACAATCAGAATAATTACTTAATCCTCCTTTACACAACCAATTAAACCCTTGTTTATTGAGATGAATATATAAAAATTTGAGGATCTGTTTAATCTTAAAACTCTTCCAATCATCTACAGAGTAAAAAACAAACAAGTGCCATTTCGTATCCAAAAGATTTTCCAACTGAATAACAGCAAATTCTGTCTGAGAGGAACATACAGCGGGGAACAAAGGTACTGAACACATTAACATTTTTCTTAGGTGTAATTTTGGTCCATTCTTTCAAAACTTCAAGGTTCCGGGTCTCTTCTGTGAACTCAGATCTTCAGTTCTTTCCAAAGATTTTCAGTTGGATTGAAGTGGTGTGATTGACTGGTCCGTTCTAGCACCGTCATCTTCTTCTTCTTAAAGCAGGTGAGAGTTTCCTGGCTGTGTGGTGCGACGGTCGTCTTGCTGAAAGATCCAGCCTCTTTTCATCTTCAGCAGCTGCAGGTGCAGCAGATTCTGGTCCAGAATGTCTCTACTTTTCTCCATTCATTCTTCGTTCAATGATTTGAAGTCTGCCAGTACCACATGCTGAAAAACAGCCCCCACCATGATGCTCCCACCTCCAAACTTCACTGTTGCTATGGTGTTTTTGGTGCTGTTTCTCCTCCAAACATGTTGTGTCTTATGACATGTGCAGAGTTCAGTTCTGGTCTCATCTGACCAGACTATGTTTTCCAGAACATCATGGGTTTGTCCAGATGTTGAGTTGCAAACTTCAAACCAGCATCAACCTGCTTCTTCTTCAGAAATGGAGTCTTGCGTGGTGTGCGTGCATGAAGGCCATGGCGGTTGAGTGCGTTCCTTCTTGTTTTCTCTGAAACAACTGTAGCTGCTGGTTCCAGGTCTTCCTGAAGCTCTCCACGAGTGGTCCTGGGCTGTTGGAGAACCTTTCTGATGATTGTTCTGACTCCTCTGTCTGAAATCTTGTGAGGAGCATCTGGCCGTGGCCGCTTTATGACCATGCCGTGTTCTTTCCACTTCCGGATGATGGTCCCAATGGTGCTCACTGGAACTTTCACAAGTTTACAAATGCACCTGGAACCAATGCCTTCAGTGTGTTTGCAGTAATAAGGCTGCTCTTTGCTTTTACCCATCATGCAATGCTTCTTGTCTGACACCTTGGTGATGAGAAACCTTTTTAAAGGCATCAATCAGGACTAAAGCAGCTGATATTACTTTGCTCTGATAGGGGACAGGATTACTTTCTAAATACTGACAGAATCCAGCTGCTTTCTTGGCTTTCAGATCTTTTTGTCTCCATTTCTTCATGTGTTCAATACTTATTCCCTGTTTCACTATATTACACATAACTTCATTTATAGACATAAATGTTCGGATTTCTTTGTATGTGTGCATTATTTGGGTTTTTGCCGACATCTGGGGAAACTTCATGTCAATAGCTCGACTAGAAGTATATTTTCTGAGAAAAATGTTGACATGTTAATACTTTTTTTTCCCCCGCTGTTTATATTCAATGAACCAGCAATGAGAACGAACGCCAAACTCCACTTCACTTTTCTAGAGGTGTTCAGTTATGGAACAGCTACAATGTTGAAATAAAAACATGTCAAACTATAGGAAAATTTAAACAAATAATGAAATACAATATAAAAAAAAGGATATGTGGAAATTAATAAGACCTAATGAAGATCGTGTATGATGTATATTAATTCATTATTAGAGTATTACCATTGCTGTATTGTGCATTGTGATTATAAAGACATTATTATGATGATGATATTATTGTTACCATTGAGTATTATCAAGAATTACACTTTGATAATGAGGATTATGAAACAGTGAAAACTTTGTTGTATTGTGATTTACAAATGTGAGTCATTATTGAGTATTATTCATAACCAATATACTTTTATTGTGGGCAATTTCTTTTTGAGAGTTTTGTTCTTAACAAGTATGTACGTGTATTGTGTCAAGAATTTTTGTCAAATTGCAGCGAATGTTAAATTCAAGTTGTCTGACTAACGGGTTTTGGACCTGACAAGGTTTTCTAGACTTCTTCCACAACTCTTTTTCTAACTATGTTTTTTATTATTTACGTCAAATGTGAGCCTTTGTTTTTAATTTCAGTTCAAAATAAAAGAGATAAAGAGAAAGTCTGAATCAGTGTGAGAAACAGAGTCGGCCCTGTTTCCATCCAGAGGGTTCGAGTTAGCCAGGAGCTGCTGCAGCAGGCCAGGGACGAACGACATCCTCCCCCCTGGGAGATGGTGTAGGACCAGGTTCAGGGACAGATTTTACCCACAAACCATCAGGCTTCGTAGTGTCGTGAACTCGCATGGACGTGCATCGGGCCAATACAATGTTTGATCGATTGATTGATTAGCTTTATTTTGGTAAATCAAAACATTACAATACCAGAAACAAAAACACATTACAAACCAATAATTTACCAAAAAAGGTATAGGCTGAAGCTGAGGCTGATACTTGCCGACCCTGTCCATGACTCAGAAGTCTACAAAACAAAATACCTTCTGTCCATTTCCATACATACTGTATATATGCGCACACATACACATTCATAAATATTTTTACAGATTCACACTATACATATTCTCATGGTTACACAATATAGCTACAATATACACTGCCTGGCCAAAAAAAAAGTCGCCAACAAAAAAAAGGTCAAACCTTTCACATTTGGTTGGAGCCTTTAGCTTTGATTGCGGCAGCATTCGCTGTGTTTCCAGAAGCTTCTGCAATGTCACCAGATTTATTTGCATCCTGTTGCATCAATTTTTCACCAAGATCTTGATGATGATCGTAGAGTCTGACCACAGCACATCCCAAAGATTCTCAATGGGGTTCAGGTCTGGACTCTGTGGGGGCCAATCCATGTGTGAAAATGATGTCTGATGATCCCTGAACCATCTTTCACAATCTGAGCCCGATAAATTCTGGCACAGTCATCTTGGAATATGGCCGTGCCATCAGGAAAGAAACATCCATTGATGGAATAACCTGCTCATTCAGTATATTCAGGTATCAGCTGACCTCATTATCTGAGCTCATACTGTTGCTGAACCTGGACCTGAGCAACTGCAGCAACCCCAGATCATCACACTGCCCCCACAGGCTCATACAGTAGCACTAGGCATGATGCTGCATCACTTCATCTGCCTTTCCGGCCACATTTCTTCCTGGAAGACGATGGTCCACGATCCTTCCAGTTTTTCATGATGCGTTGGACTGTTCTGAACCCAGTTTTAGTAGTTTCTGCATCTCCTTAGATGTTTTCACCTCTTCATGCCAATGATCTGACCCTTCTCAGACAGACTAACATCTTTTCCACGACCACGGATGTGTCTTTCCACATGGTTGTTTAGGAAATGAGAAGCAACTCATTGCACCAGTTGGGGTTAAATAACTTGTTGCAGCTGAAAGATAATCGCCCATGCAGTAATTATCCAATAGGAGGCTCGTACCTATTTGCTTAGTTAAATCCAGGCGGTGACTTTTTTTTGGGCCAGGCAGCGTAGCTACAGAAAAATCTTTCATAATTTTACATTTTAAGGCTCTTTTAAAGTTTACCCAAAAGCACATAATTTGAGTCCATTCCACAGTTTCACACTGATAACAGAAACACATCTAGATTTTACTTTACTTTCTTCTTTGGCATACTCAATACCGACGAACCTCATAAATTATATTTACTCTCTCTTAAAGGTAGAGTCTGAAGTTCCCCCCGTGAAAATAAACGTTAGACTTGTGCAAGTGAAATCCATCTCAAACCGCGCCTTTGGGCCTCTACTCGGGTGTAGTGGTGCGTTTGAACGCAACTCTCTCTCCCCCTGCCTGTAATCTTTTGTCGTGTTTTCGTCTGGTCGGCATGTTACTGGATGGAGATTTCTGTTTATATCTCCAGCCAATGACAGAGCTAAGAGCATGACGGTGCGTGGGAATAAGCTCATAATTGGAGCAGACGCCAGTCACTCCAACTCTCGAAGGAAAAAAAAGAAAGAAAGAAAAACGTCGGATGCACCAAAGAAAAGGTAAGAGCTTTAGATAGTGCACGTTGGAAAACCAGGATTAATATTGGTTTGGCTTTTACCCGCTTCTGAGCTCTGAAGGAGTCGTTGAAGCTGAATACGCTGAAGAACGAGGCGGCCATTAGCCTGAGAGGGAGGGGTCAGTTTGATACTGTTGTTCACAAACAGAAATGGTGTGTGTGTGTGTGTGTGTGTGTGTATTCATTAAATCTTTTACTTAAAACAATATTCTGATAATTTTTGCTATTTGATTTTTTAATATATTCAATGTGAGGCTTCCAACCAAGTTTGCTGTCTATAACGATACCTAGAAATTTGGTCTCATAAACTGTCAATTTCAACCCTATTTATAGCAATACGTAACTGAACGAAGTAC
>JALJCO010003378.1:125000-224165 GCA_023101725.1 Atherinomorus stipes | reverse complement strand
TTGTGTCCTGTTACTCCTGTGCAATTACTCTTCACACTGAGGTGGTGTTGTAAGGCAAGGGGGAACGGAGAAGAGATCGAGAATAGAGTAAACGGAAGAACGGATACGCCGTTGTACGTTATGTGTGATTGTGCCATGCTTCGAGACAGCGAGAAGCGAGAGTTGAAGTCAAGACCTGTGTCTCATTACAAACTACACCACAATTTTGGCGACGAGTGACCTACGTTTTTTTGGGGTTTTTTCTTCCACTGCGTGAACATGGCTGGTGTTGTCCATCCACCATCAGTGTTTTTACTCGTGTCCAGGAGAACCAGCGTTGTCCTTCAACATGGATGCTTATGTTCAACAATTACTTGCTTGTTATTAACGCATCAGGAAAAGCTTGGCCTGACGCTCGGAAGAGAGCGGACCCTACTTCATTGCTTGGGAACAGAGGGACAACGGATTTTCTATACTGTAACAGATACAGGTGACACCCTCGCTTCTGCCGTTTCTGCGCTTGAGAAGCACTTTTCACCCATAGGTAACTTTGTTGTGGAACGACACGCTTTTAGGAAGCAGCACAGGCACCACATGAGACTGTTATACAGTACGTGGCCGCACTACGCGACCTTGCTTCCAGATGTGGATTTGAAGATAAAACGGATGAAATGATCCGCGATCAGCTGGTTGAACAATGTGACTAGCGCCAGCATAAGAGAGAGACTTTTGCTTGAACCTGATTTGACCCTAGATAAAGCTATTACACTCGCAACACAGATGGAATCTGCAGTCCTCCAAGCTAAAACAATAGCTGCAGACTGCAGTACATCAGTCCAAGCAGATGCAGCCCCCAGCCACGCCCTGCTAAAAATAATAAGTACAAATGGAACAACCGTCAGAGCCAAGCCTCCTGCTGCTTCCAAGCCAACCCAAAACAGTTTCAGGTGTGGTTCAGATAAACACCTTGCAAATTTTCCCCAGTGCCCTGCTGCTAAGGCTGCATGTAAGCTATGCCACAAAGTTGGACACTTTGCTCGTGTTTGCCGGTCATCCAAGACCAGTGATGTCCGTGAAGTGCATTTACCTGAATCTCTACTGTGCTGTATCTGAGTGATCCCCTGCATGCATCCAAGAAACTGCTGTCTGGAATCAAAGTCAGCACTTCTGCTTCACCTGCCAAAAACATTGAGCTGGGTTGTTGATACTGGCTCTGAAGTATCTATTTTGCCCCACCACATTTACATGAAGTCCTTCAGTGACATACCACTGTGCCCACCAGACCTCCAAGCTGGTTACTTACACAAAGAAGAAGATTCCTGTGACAGGCTGTTTACGTGTCATGGCAAGTCGAGGTGCTGGAACCACCCCCAGCTACTTTCTTTGTGGTGAAAAAGTGGTACACACTCTCCTCGGAGGCGGGACCTGATGGAAGCCTTAAACATCTGGATTGCAGGCAATACTGTTCTTCTTCCACGCGAGGCTTCTCCTGTCTCCTGTGCCCGACTAAAGACCAGTTGCCCCCATCATGCCTCCCTGCTGCTCCTGACATTGGCTGTGCGCATACCTTTTGTGCAGAAAGTGAGAATTGATCCTTCAGTGAAACCTGTCCGCCAGAAACTGCGACGCCTGCCGTTTAGTGTGAGAGCTTCTGTTTCAGCGGAATTGAACCGTTTACAGAAGGCTAAGGTGTCATCGAAAAAAATTAATGCTTCACCCTGGGTTTCTCCCATTGTCGTTACAGGACGTAAAAATGGTGGAATACGAATGTGTGCAGACATGAGGGAACCAAATAAAGCCATCATCACCGACTGTTACCCATTGCCACATATGGATGAAATATTTGCAAACCTACAGGGTGCAAAAATGTTTTCCACGATCGACCTGGCTAATGCATACTACCAGCTGCCTCTCCACGAAGACAGCAGAGACCTTACAGCATTCATCACACATGAAGGCCTCTTCAGATTTTGTAGGGTTCCATACGGTCTTGCTTCTGCCCCCTCAGCCTTCCAGAAAATGATGGCTGAAATCCTCAAGGGCCTCCCAGGTGTCCAGAACTACCTGGATGACCTCATTGTCTACGGCAAAACTGCTGCTGGGCATGACCAGAACCTCACGGTTGTTCTCCAGAAACTCAAGGAATCTGGACTGGTGCTCAATGATGACAAATGTCATTTCAGAAAGCCATCCCTGCGTTTCTTAGGGCATGTTGTCACTGCAGAGGGCATTCTCCCTGATCAAGGACATATTGATGCTGTTCTGAAAGCCCCTCCTCCTTCAGATGCCACTGCACTGAGGTCCTTCCTGGGCCTGGTCTCCTGGTACGCTAAGTTCTTGCCCAACTTTGCAACTGTTGTGGCACCAATGCGTGCCTGTGCCAACGACAAGAACACTTTTACATGGACCCCTGCAGCACAAGCTAGCTTTGACGAAGTTAAACAACTCCTTGTAAACAGCACTGCACTTGCACTCTTTGATCCTTCTCTCCGTGTCATCATATCTACAGATGCGAGTGACCACGGACTTGGGGTGCCGTGCTGGCCCAAGTGCAACCTGATGGCGCAGAGAAGCCAGTGGCTTTTGCCTCCCGCACATTGACTGTAACTGAGCGGAAGTATTCAACAGTCGAAAAAGAAGCCCTTGCTTGTGTGTGGGCTACAGAAAAATGGCGAACATACTTGTGGGGGAAGGCATTTTTACTCTCCGTACAGACCACCAAGCACTGACAACTCTTCTGAGCACAAAGGGGATCGGCCGAGCTGGAATGCGCATTGCTCGCTGGTCTGCCCGCCTGCTGTGTTTCGATTATGATGTCATCTACCGGCCTGGTTCCCAGAACCATACAGCTGACTGCCTTTCATTGACTTCCCTTACCTGCATCTTCCGACTACTCTCTAAGCCCTGAACCTGAAATGGTAGCACAGATTTCAGCTACCTTGTCTTCACCCTTGCTAGTGAACAACTTTGACTCTGCTTGCTCTTCTTGCCCTGAACTTTCTGCTCTAAAAGCTCCCAGATAGGAAATGGCTGGCCCCCCTCCATAAAATCTGTTGCTGACATACTGGTGCCTTACTACAAAATCAGAGATGAACTCTCAACAGTGGATAACTAAGTTCTCAGGGCTCGAGGCTTATTGCGCCACCATCAGTGAGACCTCCACTCATCGCACTGGCCCACGAGAGTCACCAGGGGATTGTCCGTACAAAACAACGTCTGCGAGACCTCTACTGGTGGCCAAAAATGGACTCTGAAGTTCACTCCTCGATAACGTCGTGTATTCTTTGCCAGTTTAATGACAAGACTGCCCAAACACGCCCAGCTCCTCTTCAGCCTGTCCCGCTGCCTGATGGACCATGGAAAAAGCTTGGTCTGGATATTGTTGGACCTTTTGATACAGCCATTCCTGCTTGCCGATTTGCCATTACTCTGACTGATTACTACTCTAAATGGCCTGAACTTGCTTTTTCACACACTGCCACAACCACCGATGTTATCCACTTTCTGTCTTCTGTTTTCCGTCGTCATAACAGCAACCCGGCGCCCGTCGTCACAGACAACCCAAAAAATTTTGGGCCCCACCTCTGAAGCTTTTACCTCCTTTCTGCAGCATGAAGGCATATCCCACAGCAGAACATCTGTCTATTATCCAGCTGCTAATGGAACGGTTGAAAGGTTTCACCGTGTCCTCCAGATCCTGCATCCAAGACACGGTCACTTGGTCACCTTGTGGAGAAGAGACTGTTCTGGACTGGCTCCAAGTCTGCCGTGCAACGCCATGCAACAACCTCACTTCCCCTCATGAACTATGTACGGCAGGAAAATGCGTACTAAATTAGACATTCTTTCCTTGCCCCCTGCGGAGCTCCTCGGGATGACTTTGCACGTTACAGTTCAAAAACGTCAGAAAAACATGCAACGCTACACCGATGCAAAGCGTGGTGCACGCAGGCCGCCTTTTCTGCCGGGAGAGAGGTGAGAATACGGAAACCGCATCATGTTGCTAAGGCACACCCCAGGTTTACACATCCCGTAACTGCTGAAGACCAAAGGGCACATTCCTTCTTGCTCAGTGACGGAAAGATCTGGAATGCATCACGCCTTGCCCGCTTTCCCACAGCAACTGAACAGAACTTAAAACCTGCAGAGCTTACACACTGCAGTGACACTTCCTCTACCTGTCAGCAACTGCCACGTGGTAAATACAAGCCTGATTGGCAAAAAGGACTATGTGTCATGTGCTGAAGACTTATTATTGTTTAAGTCAGATGCATTTAATCACTTGTTGTACCAGGACAGGTTATTAATTTTACTTGTTCTGTGTTATTATAGATACTAAGAGAAGTTAATCTCCTCAAACTTAGTTGCTAAGCTTGTTATACGTGTGGAACGGTTGTAAATTTGTTTAAAGCTACAGGTTTAATCACCATTTCATTTTTTTTTAAATTCTGTTTTTGGTAAGGTGCATCCTTTAAAGAGAGAAGAGATGTTGTGTCCTGTTACTCCTGTACAGTTTCTCTTCACCACTGAGTGGTGTTGTAAGGCAGAGAGAGACGGAGAAGAGATCGAGAATAGAGTAAGCCTGAGCCAATGGATAAAACAAAACAAAAGCATAAAAGGGATAAATATCCAAGGAGATGAACAGAAAATAGCATTATTTGCGGATGATGTTTTGATATATCTAACAGATCCCACTGCATCCCTTCCATCACTCATGTCAACACTGGAGGACTATGGTAAATTATCAGGCTATAAACTAAATGTGGAAAAAACTCAAGTTCTTACATTTTACTATAATCCAGATGAAACTTTCCAAAGACATTTTAAATTTAAATGGAATTCAGAATCAATGAAGTATCTTGGCATAAATCTATCCCAAGACCTATCTCGGTTGAAATCTATAAATTATGATCCACTGATTTCAAAAGTAAAATCAGATATTGCAAGATGGAATTTGATCCCTTGTTTAAATTTGGCATCTAGAGTGGAGGCAATTAAAATGAATGTCCTCCCGAGGTTGCTATATTTATTCCAAACTCTTCCAGTAGAAATAACAGACAAGGATTTTATAGAATTGGACAAAATCATTTCAAGATTCATTTGGCAGGGAAAAAAACCACGGATAAGATTCAGAACTCTACATCTACCCAGAATCAAAGGAGGACTGGCTTTGCCCTGTTTTAAGAGTTACTATCAAGCAGCACAATTGAAAACCCTGTGGAACTTGTGCAATCCTGCTTATAAGGCAAGATGGAAAGACATCGAATGCAGCATGTCGGCCGGCATTCCAGCACAGGCTATTATTAATGATAAAGTATTAAGAAAACATATAAGGAAAGAGCTGAATCCATGGCTGGGTATATCCCTAAATATTTGGTTTGAGATCATATCTAAGAACAGTCTGATAGATCAGAGTAGGATGCTGCGGTGGATCGCTCATGATTCAGACTTTACACCAAACATAACAGATAAGACATTTAGCAGTTGGGTTGGGGGACCTGTAATATTTTGTGAACTCTTTAAAAAGGGGGGTATTAAAAGCTTTCAGGAGCTAAAGAATCAATATGGATTACACAATCAAGATCTATACAGATATCTCCAGATGAGGCATTATATGGAACAAACTAGTAGAAAGTTGACTTTGGATGGGATAGAGTCAGGAATTATTAAATTATTTATTTTGGCATATAAATCAGATCCAGGCAAAAAATTGGTTTCAAAACTGTACAAAGAAGTGGAAGCCCTAAAAGGTCATAATACATTGTACATAAAAGAAAGATGGGAGAAAGAGTGTAGTAGAGGGATTTCAGTGGAGGAATGGGATGAGATGAATCAAGAACAATGGAAAACAACAAGCTCCCTTTCATGGAGGATATATGGGTGGGAAAACATTGTGAGATACTTTATAACGCCAATGCAACAGAAGTATCAGGACAGGAAATGTTGGAGATTGTGTGGAGAGAATATAGCTAATCACTATCACATATTTTGGGCTTGCCCTCCATTGTACCTTATTGGCAAAATTTAAGAATAAGTATGGGAAAAATTTTGAAAACGAACCTTCCGTTCACTTTT
This sequence comes from Atherinomorus stipes, assembly GCA_023101725.1. NCBI lineage: Eukaryota > Metazoa > Chordata > Actinopteri > Atheriniformes > Atherinidae > Atherinomorus > Atherinomorus stipes. The sequence continues at coordinate 218,111 of JALJCO010003378.1, read as the reverse complement.
GAATTGTTGTATTTGGGGATGGGAACCCACATAGTGAATAACCCAGGAGATAAATATATATTTCGAATAATGTTACTGGCAGGCAAGAAAGCCATAACTAGGAAGTGGATGAAAATAGAAAAACCTGGACTGGAGGACTGGTTTGATGTAATGCATGACATTTTCTGGATGGAAAAGTTAACTTTTTCATTAAAGCTAGAATCACAGAAATTTAGGAAATTCTGGAAAAATTGGGTTGGTTTTGTTTCACCACTGAGAGCAGATTTCATTCTGTAAAAGTTTTGTAATTTAAGGACGCCCCTTGCCATCATTTCCTACATTTTTATTTTCTTTTTCCCTTTGTGTATTTCTGTTTTTAGTTCACGAGTTAATGTCTAAGATGCCTTCTGCCGGGAGGGGGGGTTACGGAAGAAGACAAAAGTGGGATAAAATTCCCTTGTCATCATTATGTAACTGAATAGTTTCACCAGTGAATTTAGGCCTGGTTTAAGTTACATATGCTTGCAGATGTGAACTGATTGTGAATGCAGGTATGAATATATAAGTATGAATCTCCTCCCTTCATGCCCTTTTCCTCCCTGCGTGGAAGGCTGTGATGTTATATGCATTTTCTGTCTTGTTCATGAAAAAGGAATAAAAAATATAATTAAAAAAAAAAAAGAAACAGGATCCTTTGTGAAAGCTCTTTGGGGAGTGGCACACATCCTGTCAGCTACATCTGTGTAGCTGTTTACTTTTAAAATCCACTGAAAAGAAAAAACGGATGTGGATCAAGTCATGGAGATGTTGAAGTTTGCAGTGTGGATGTTTGACACTGCACAAGAAATTGGAGGTGAGCCAATTATCACGTTTAGAAACGTGGATCCCAGCTATTTATTAGCAAGCAAACAAGCTATCCACTCGGGCGTTCTCAGTTATATTTGCCAACATGCTTGTAAATAATCGGCGCACATGTTCCTGTGCTCTGGAGGCATGGTTTCAGGCAGGTGTATTTTTTAAAATGTAGCTTGCTCAAACTGTTTTTCCAGGATTCCCTACCTTGCCTTTAAAGGGACTAGAGGCAGGAATTGTGAAAGAATACATATGCATGTCCATTTTTTTTTTTAATGCTAATAGGTCAGGGATCCCCAATTCCGGTCCTCGAGGGTCGGTGTCCTGCAGGTATTAGGAGCTCCTTTGCTGCAACACACCTGACTCCAATCAGTGGGTAATTAGCAAACTTGTGCAGAGCTTGATGTCAAGCTCTGCACATGTCACAAGGTGTGTTGCAGCCGGGCAGCTCATAATACTTGCAGGACACCGGCCCTCGAGGACTGGAATTGGGGATCCCTGTAATAGGTGATGAAGCGTTAAAGACCAAAAAGGATGAGCCCAACCACGTCTCTCTGTTGCCTTGATCAGGCTGTGTGCTGCGATTCGGAAGCTGAATTTCCCGCACAGTCCTGTGAATTTGACATCAAATAACACTGCATACGCATCCCCCACAGTTTTAATACTGGAGGAAGATGTTCACAGTGAATTCAAACACTGTAAGGGATAGTTATAGATTCTTCTGCCGTCAGCAAATGATCCAGATCAACTGAAAACCACTAAAAAGTGGCACTATGAAGAAAAAGACTTTATCAGCATAGTAAACAACGTTATACAGTGGGTACGGAACGTATTCAGACCCCTTTAAACTTTTCACACTTTGTTTCATTGCAGCCATTTGCCAAAATCAAAAAAGTTTATTTTATTTCTCATTAATGTACACTCAGCACACCAGAAAAAACAGAAATGTAGACATTTTTGCAAATTCATTAAAAAAGAAAAACTGAAATATCACATGGTCATAAGTACAGTATTCAGACCCTTTGCTCAGTACTGAGTAGAAGCACCCTTTTGAGCTTGTACAGCCACGAGTCTTCTTGAGAATGATGCAACAAGTGTTTCACATCTGGATTTGGGGATCTTCTGCTGTTCTACCTTACAGATCCTCTCCAGTTCTGTCAGGTTGGATGGTGAATGTTGGTGGACAGCCATTTTCAGGTCTCTCCAGAGATGTTCAATTGGGTTTAAGTCAGAGCTCTGGCTGGGCCAGTCAAGAATGGTCACAGAGTTGTTTTGAAGCCACTCCTTTGTTATTATAGCTCTGTTCTGAGGGTCATTGTCTTGTTGGAAGGGGAACCTTCGGCTCAGTCTGAGGTCCTGAGCACTCTGGAAGAGGTTTAATTCCAGGATCTCTCTGTACTTGGCCACATTCATTTTTCCTTCAATTACAATCAGTCGTCCAGTCCCTGCAGCTGAAAAACACCCCCATGACATGATGCTGCCACCACCATGTTTCACTGTTGGGATCGTATTAGGCAGGTGATGAGCAGTGCCTGGTTTTCTCCTCACATACAACTTAGAATTTACACCAAAAAGTTCAATCTTGGTCTCATCAAACCAAACAATCTTATTTCTCCCAATCTGGGAGTCCTCCATGTGTTTTTTTTTGCAAACTCTATGCGGGCTTTCATATATCTTGCACTGAGGAGAAGCTTCCATTGGTCCACTCTGCCATAAAGCCCCGACTGGGGAGGCTGCAGTGATAGTTGATTTTGTGGAACTTTCTTTCATCTCCCTACTGCATCTCTGGAGCTCAGCCACAGTGATCTTTGGGTTCTTCTTCACCTCTCTCACCAAAGCCTTTTCCCATATCCCAGTTTGCTACGGCTAATCTAGGAAGAGTCTGCGTCCCAAACCTCTATTTTATGAGCCACCCTCTTTGGAACCTTTAGTGCTGCAGAAATTCTGTTGTAACCTCGACACAAATCTGTGCCTTGCCACGATTCTGTCTCTGAGCTCCTTGGACAGTTCCTTTAACCTCATGATTCTCATTTGCTCTGACATGCAGTGTGAGCTATAAGGTCTTATATAGACAGGTGTCTGCCTTTCCTAATCAAGTCCAATCATTGTAATTAAACACAGCTGGACTCCAATGAAGGAGTAGAAGCATCTCAAGGAGGATCAGAAGAAATGAACACCCTGTGAGTTAAATATGAGTGTCACTGCAAAGGGTCTGAAAACTTCTGACCATGTAATATTTCAGTTTCTCTATTTTAATAAATTTGCAAAAATTTCTACAATTTTTTTCTGTCAAGATGGGGTGCTGAGTGTACATTAATGAGAAATAAAATTAACTTTTTTGATTTTAGGAAATGGCTGCAATGAAACAAAGTAAAAAGTTTAAAGGGGTCTGAATACTTTCCGTACCCACCGTAGCATCAGTTTGTGCACGGTCCCGTGCCGGCTTGGCTGGTGGCTGCAGTCACGTCACTCGCGAGTCTCATTTCTTAATCCTGCCTCTAGATCCTTTAAGTAAAATTAGTCAAGGTTGAGAAGCTTTACTCAGTTGACAAGAACAGAAATACAATTTTAGTTTGATTTCATGTTGTACAAGAAACCGGCTTACTTTAAAATATGACTAAAATAATAAAAATATGGCTTCCACAAATTAATATTGCAGCACTGGAAAAACAAAGAAGCACCAAGAATAGAAAAGTGGAAATCTTTGATGAAATATTATGTACAAGAATTTTTAAATATTGGTTGCACAGTTTACACTTTCTATTAGCCAACCATTCGTTAATTCTTTCAACATTTTTTGTGTGTCTGTATGCATAGATTATTTCAGTTAATAGGATTGTTTAGTAAATATTTGCACCTCTGGATGTTGGAAATTGTACAATCCTTCAAAATCAAAAATAAAAACAATTATATAAAAAGATTCCATGTTGTCCATCAAACACAGGAAAAGTAAACTACTGCATTGTATGAGACTGAAGAAACCACTGATTTTGCGCGCTTTACCCAAACCAAGATCAAATACTGTAAATACTGTATACAAAAACAAATGCAGGGTTTGAAGTGTCAGTGTGAAGCTGTACATACGCAGACGAGCAGGGCCGGGATGGGTGTACAGTTCTTATAGTGGATCATAGCGAGCAGGCTGGGCAGGTGGCCTTCTCTGGCTCCTGAGAAACACAGCCTGCAGACACACCGACAGACCATCTGTGTTTACGCAGCATCAGCAATCCATGGCGCGGAAAAAGACACTCAGGCTCACCTGGAAGAAGTGAACAGGTAGCCATTGATCCCTCCAAACGTCGACAGGGCCACTGAGATCGGCATTATGACAGAAAAGACTCCAAGCAGCTTCTCACCAAATGTCTGAACAGCAGAACAGCAAAGATCAGAAACATGGACATTTGGTCCATGTATTAAAGACAAGTTCATAAATGGATTTTCCTAAAAGTTTAATGTAGTTGTCCAACCTGACACACATCAAAATCTCCTTTATGGTTACATACTGTAGGTGCTATGATGAACAGTTTTCTATAAAGAAGACACATTTCCTAACCAAAGCCTTAAACCAAAAAACAGGACAGACACACATCTGCTGCACCTGGCTGCTCCGGACCAACCTTTCTGATGTGTTATTTTAAGGACATACAGGCGTCTTCAAAGTCATCCTCAAATTTATTCAAACCCTCCCTTTGAATTGTCCGGCACATGAAATGTGCTATACAAATAAACTTGCCTTATAGAAAAAAACAAAAAACAAAACAAGAATCAGCTGCCGTTGAAATAAGTTGAAATTGACAAAATAATAAATAAAAATGTGTGTCAATCATGACATTGCTTTGGAATTGTAATTCAACAGAAATATTAAAAACAAACAAAAAATAAAACAAGCAAACAAGCGTGATGGGGCACCTGAACTAAAACATTTTTTGAACATCCCTCTGTGTTGTTCAAACCTTTTTCTAAGTTTAAATCAGACTTGTGCACCTGTTGACAGGTATTTCGGCCCACTGCTCATCAGGAAAATGTTCTTATTGGTCTGAGACAGTTTTGTTTTCTATCACTCATTTTAACCACAATTCAAAAGAAATATTTTATTAATAATAATTTAATATTTTAAAATATATTATTACTTTTTCAGGTTCTTGTTATTTGAATAACTATTGTGAGATAGCTAGCTAGCTAGATTTTTTAATTATTATTATATATTAGATCTATATGCTTATTAAAGAATTCTCATATATGAACAACAAGAAGGTTTCCCCCAGAAACCATGTTCTCCAACTATACTTGGGTTTGAGGAAAGGAAGCTACTGTCTCTCCACTGACTGTGGCGAGAGACAGTAGCTTCCTCTCACAGTCCAAACATAAGCATGTTTGGTTGATTTAAATTCTCATTAGGAGTGACTGACTGAATGTTTGTCTCTGTGTAGGTTCTGTGATGAACTAGTACCAGCTCATGTCTCATCTCCACTCTGCATTTGAATAATCGAGAAGACAAAGCTTGTTTTCCTGAGATAACGGAAAAATGCTAAAATGATAAAGAGAAAACGGCATAAAAAAAAAACAAGGAGGCACAGCCACTCTCTGTTTCCATTCACATCTACAACTTTTTTAGCATTTATTCTACAACATGTTGTTTTCTAAATATACAGTGCATACATATCTATATGTCAGCTGATCCCCAGGTGCCGTAAAGCCCATAATATAATTGGCAGATTATTAATTGTAATGTCTTTCATCAAACATTAAAAAGTCCAAATAAAACAAAAGAGCCCATGTAAAAATAAAAAAGTGTCAATTGTAATCTTATTATTTTATTTGTTAAATTTTTTTAAAATAATTTTATTATTTTAAATTTTACGGTAATTTACAGTTTTATTTGTACTGATTTTTGTTTTTCTATTGTAATCCTGAACATCACATTTGCTTGTTTGTAGTTAATTCCTGGTTCTCACCAGGGACCATTTTGGTCATTAATGAAATGATGAAATCCAGTTTTGCCCTTTGCCTTTGAGTTTGCTGCTTGGGCAAGACCATCAACACTCTGAGGTACCATAAACACCCCTGCAGACCTTTATTTAAAGGATTCATTTCTTTTTTAAACCTCTTTTTTCTAGGAGTTTATATGTGCATTTACTCACTGGTAAAAATTTCTGTATAACTTTGACTCCTTTGGGAAACATTTAGATTAAGTCGCCCTCCAGCGTACATCCATATAATGGGGGAGAATGGGGCAGTGGGAGTGGGCCTCTACTATAGTGGGCCTCTATACTTTAAGTAGAATGAAAGAAGGAATGAGTGCTATTGTCCCATGAGTCCAGATTTACAGTAGCTCTCCGTAAGTTATTGGGGGCTTTATCCACACTCTACAGGCCGTGCGTGCCGCTGCGGCACAGCTGAGAAACTCTGAACTCACAGGACAATAGTACTCATTTGTTCGTTCGTTAATTCTACTTAAAGGTACAGTATGTAAAGTATCAAAGGCAGAAAAATGTGATATATAATTCAAAACTGTGTTTCTGTGTAATTGCTGCACTACAACAGCTGTTATGCGTTTATTTTCTTAGAATGAGTAATTTATATTTACTTGCTGGGCAGTGCACATATGGAGGCTGCCATATTTGTTCCACCATTTTTACTATGGTGTCCCTGAATGGACAGGACAATGTGTGTGAAGTGAGAACCATCTGAACTTTAAAACTACTGTACCAGTTTTGTTTAATTGGAGTTAGAGACTGTTTGGGATCAGTAATGCCTTAAAAGACATTAAAAGTAGTTCCCTGTAGTTCAGTCATAGTTACACCTCAGACCTCTGGATCCACTCACAGATGAAAACATCTTTATATCTGGGAGAATTTTGGCCACTAATGGCCACCGTATATTCACAACAGTGCTTGGAATATGAAGTCATTTGAAAGAAAACATCATTTCTTCCAAATACCCATCTTTACCACTAGATGTCAGTAATTCTTACATACCTTTAAAGTATTGATAAAATGAAGGGGTTTTGCTGCAGATATGCCTTATAGAGAGGCTGCCCCGTCGGCATATATCCAGATATATCCATTATCTGGATATATGCCGACTTAATCTAAATATTGTCCAAAGGCATTTTACTGTGAGTAAATGCACGTATAAACTCCTAGAAATAAGGTCCAGGTTGAAAAAGAAAGTTACCCTTTAATAACACTTTCCCCTCTGGCCTGCTTTTTGCTCATGGTGCTCCTCATACAAGAAATTCTTCAGTGTTCACCACTGACTGAATATGATATTCTGCATAAATGTGACAGCCCTCATTGTTTAGCCACATTACTCACAACAGCCACAGCATTGGATGACAGCAGCTCTTCCGGCGACATGGAGGAGAAGTAGGCGATGTTGGTGAGCGTATACACAAAGGTCACCAATGGGATGGAGATGTAGATGGCACGAGGTAGATTCCTGACCAAGGCCACAGCATGCACAGATGATACAGTCAACACCCAAAATCAATCAAACATGCACTGAGACTGATCCCAGGCAAAATGACTTGAGTTTAACTTCAAATATAGCACATCAAAATCAACTTTTCCAATAGTTATGGATCCAAAACAGCAGAAACTTGCTAGTAGACATGCAAGTATGGTGTACGCACACACACACACACACACACACACACACACACACACACAAAAATCCTCTGAGTTTTAATCCTGACCAGTGAGGAAAAAACACACAGAACTACTGAATACACACAAACTGTTATGGAGGAAACAGCCCAACTCATTTTTTACTTATTTTCACATATTTCCTTACAGGATGATTTTATAAATGGTTCTGAGATGCTGAAGATGATGAGTGTTGTGGAACATCAGGCAACAGAAAAGTAAAAGACGAGCAAAATATAAACAACCATTAAAAGATTAAACTGATATTAAAAGCTGAAAAGAACACCAGATCCCCCCGCTCGCCCCTCTCACCCACTCAGCTGAATCTTAAAAGTAATTTCCACTAAGGTTTCACTAAAAGTAAAAGGCCAGCAATATTTCTAACAATTATGGCATTAGGACAAAGAAAGAAAGTGTTGGAAGGTGATCTGAACTGTAAATATTCACCGTCTGGGTTCGACCACTTCCTCGGTAACATAGTTGAGGAAGTTCCAGCCACTGAATGCGAAGGACGCCTGCAGAAAAGCCAAAGCAATCTGGCCCACAGACGGTGTCCTGTCCAGTGAAAAGGCCACCTGAGGAGTCAGGGCCTCGTAGTTCCCTAGTATCAAACCAGTCATGTCGGTCATTAGTACGGTTTAGTTAATAAGCTACTTAGGAGAAATAAAAGAAACCAGAATGACAGATTTACCGTTGAAGATCTGCACCAGACCAACCATGATGATGAGGCCCAGGGCCATCAGCTTCCCAACAGTGAAGACATCCTGGATTCTGGTGGCCATACGGACACTGGAGCAGTTCACCCAGGTCAGCAACACTGAGGAAACACAGAAACCTCTGATCACACTTCAGACAGGAGAAGCTCTCCATCAGGATACTCCAGGGCTGCAGGTGTGCATAAAGCTGCATCTGTGCCACTCTTAACCTGTGCTCACACAGAGAAATGCTAACAGTCTTTCCACTGATGTTTCCGCCTCGTCTACAGTCCTGATGAACTTTGTTTATCATTAAACACCATGTACGTTGGAGGCTACTGAGGATGTCACTGACAGGAGAAGATAAATATGAATCAGTCATTAAATTCAGCCAGATTCCATCATCAATATCTGAACTAAATCATTCCCATTTGATTGTCCCCAAAAGACACAGGCCAAGGATACACAGGATCTAACGGACCTAAAGGACTATAAGCCGTTGGTCCTGACACTGTCCGTGTAAGGAAAAGCTATGCGGTCTCTTGCTGGGTGGGCTGTTTGATAAACTGGATTCACTCTAGTTTGCCTACAAAGTAAAAAAAAAAATGTACTAAAGATGCAAGTCTCAATCTTCTACACTCACCAAGCAAGTGGACTCTACACAGTCACACAGGGATTTTCATTTTATAGACTTTTCATCATCTTTGAACCCTGTAAACATCAACACTGTTTTACTGCCTCTCTGACCTTCAGGTTCACCCCACACTGATTTCATGGCTCAAAGACTAAAGGACAGACAACAGCAGGTGTTTTTGAATGGCTTTAAATCAAAAACAATGGGCTTCATTCAACAAATACTTTCATACGAATCCTCTTAAATTTGTTCTTCAGTTGTACTTAGGATTTTTTTTACAAAAACCCTCTGTCAGATTCATGAACACATTCATAAACGTTGGAATTGTTCCTATCTTTCCTTAAGATTGGTGAATACCAATCTCTTTTAAGTTGAAAGGATGGACCAGCTGGCCCTACTTTGCATAGGTTAGTGCCCAAAAAAAGCCCATAAGAGGTATGAAACTTACAGGCCATGTGCAAAAATACACTGTGGTGAAACCTGTCTATGGGAGAAACTGACAGGAAAAATCACAAGAATAAAAGAATGGATGAAAACAAATGATAATGATAAAGATGTGTATTGAAGCTTGATTTTCCTCATTTTTAAAGTGCTAACTTGGTTTTTAATCACACAATGAGCTTCAAATAATATATATATGCACATACAGCTGTGTGAAAAAGTTTTTTGCCCCCTTCCTAATTTCTTACTTTTTTCATGTTAATCACACTTAAATGTTTCAGATCATCAAACAAATTTTAATGTGAGTCAAAGATAACAAGTAAACAGAAAATGCAGTTTTCTAATCTAAACCTCCATAGTCCTGTGTGAAAAAGTGAAGAAATTAGGAAGGGGGCAAAAACTTTTTCACACAGCTGTGTGTGTGTATATATATATATATATATATATATATATATATATATATATATATATATATATATATATATATATATATATATATGCATATATAAGGCAACAAACAGACTATTTATTCCTCCTGAACTCGGACAGCAGCTACATAGAATAAATTATCATCACATATCCTATTGTACCCTCTGCAGTTATTAAAGCAAATTTTCACCTGCTGTGACGTCATTTTAAGATGCCGTCTATCTACAGAGGGTGTGGTGCATCTGATAAATCTTCTAGGCAACTCTGACAGGTGATATTAACCAGATGGCAACAACAAAATATTTATTTCTTAATGAAACTTTATCATAATATCAAATGAAGCTAGTTTAGCATAATGGTGGTTAAAGCTGACATTAATTATGTCTTTTCATTTTCCTTTTTTTTTTGCCAATGTCATAATTTCTTTTTATGTAAATCAGCTCCTGCGTGCACCTCCTCTCTGGACCTGCAGCTGCTGGTATTGTGCAACAGAGCGCCCACTCCATGCATGACAGACCATCTACAACGTTTAAATTGTTACAACAGCAACTCCTTACCCATATCCTTGTAAACTGGCCTCTCCTTAGGCTCTGCGGGGACACCTGCTGTTTTATCTTTATTTTAGAATTATTATACTTATTTTATATTCTATATTTTATTTGCCTTTTCCACCAATATCTCTATCTCCATCAGGTTAAATCTTAATTTGTCTTTATAACTTTCTTGCTCTCCTGATCTTTCCATGTTAAATCCTCATTTAATACTCTTGATGTCTTGATGTCTTTCCTAGATAAGTTAAAAAGTGGTCAGGTACAGAGATTGGACTGAAAATGAGGAAGAAAACAGTGGAGAAAAGAAAAAAAAATGGCCTTCAGAAGGACTATAGAACCAACTTTTACAAGGTCCTACTCAAAATGAGGTAATATTTTCCATGAAATGATGACACGTCTCAGTATCAACATCTACAATATTATTCATGCTCTATTGGGAATAAAACATGGAGTTGAATTTGGAAGTGATTAAATCCTGTTTTTATTTACATTTTACACAGAGACCTGACTTCTTCGGAACTGGGGTTGTATGTACTGCTACTTTAAAAAATCTTTTTAAAATATTAATATTTTACAATCAGCTATTTAATTGATTATTATCAATATTCCTCCAATGAATGAAAAAATGCAAATAAACAGTTTTTCATGGCTTTTTGCTCACTAGTACAGGTAGAAATCACCTTATTTCTGCCTCCCTTTCTAGTTGTAGTCTTGAGCCCCGCTGTAACAGGACAGTTAAGGGTTAACGCAGACAGCTCTTAACCCTGCTGACATCTTTGTGTTATTCATTATTAACTGTCCTTACATGCTGAGGACCTGACACTGACGTAGACATTAAAACTGGATGGAATGCTCCTTTAATGTTATCAGGACAGGGTTCTCTGAGCTGGGGGGGCAGCCAGTTACCATGGAAGGCAGAATTGTGGGAAACAGCCGAGTGAGGGAGAGCATGATTGTTTCACCTCGTTCATCACTGTCAGCGACTTTGCCTCGCTCTCTCTCATGGCGTCCTCCCTCTGCAGCACAAAGACGAGCTGTCAGTCCTAGAAAACAAACCACTTCCGTCGCAAGGGCCAAACACAACCGTCTGGGTCCCTCCACCACTCTCCATCGACCCCATGTTTCAGGATCCAGTCCCAAAAACAAGTGTTTTGGAGGCAAAGAAGCACATGCTGGAGTCTTAAAGTTTCACCCCACTGACAGTGAATCAGACCAGACAGTTTTTACCCATAGATCTGATCGGACCCCGGGAAGATTAACAGGACAGGTTCTGGACAGACACCAGTTAGGAAGCCTGACAAGTCAACAAGTCTGGGGACATCCGTCGCTGCTGGTTCCGACTGCTTGACAGTTTCAACCCCATTGGCAAAACAATAGAATCAGTCAATAATGAGGGAAAAATATGGAACCAGTCAATGATATGGGGGAAAATGATAGAAAGAGTCAAATATATGGGAAAAAATGATGGAATCAGTCAGTAATAAGGAAAAATGATGAAATAAGTCAACAATAGGAGGAAATGATGGACTCAGTATAATATACGGAAAAATTATGGAACAGTTAATAATATGAAAAAATATAGAAACAATCCACCACATGGGAGAAATGATGGAATCAATCAGTAATAAGGAAAAATTACGGAATCAGCCAAATATAAGGGAAAAAAATGATGAAATCAGTCAATAATGTGGGGAAAATATGGAAACAGTCAACAATATGGAGAAAATGATGGTATGAGTCAAATATAAGGGAAAAAAATTATGGAATCAGTCAATAATAAGGAAAAATGATGGATTCATTCAACGATAGGAGGAAATTATGGAATAAGTTAAATGTCAGGGAAAAATTTATGGAATCAGTCAATAATAGCAGAAAAATAACTGATACAAAGTGAACATTTTAGAATCAGACAACAATAAGAAAAGTTTGGGTTCAGTCAATAAAAAAGATAGAATCAGTCAATAATAAGGACATCAGTCAAAATATGGGACTACAATTCAGAAGCAATGTTATGGGAAAATTGTTAGCTAGGATATTTCAACCCAAAGAGACTAAAAAAAGGAAGAAAATTTTAATGCAGCCATATGTCCTGCAGTATTTAAACTTGTAATCTACATTTAATGAAATAAAGCACACAACTGGAAAAGTAACTGGGAACTCGGAGGCAGTGATTCCTTATACTAACATGGTTGCTGTATTTACTCGTTGCCTCAAAGATGGCTAACAAAGAGTTAACATGTATGGATCCAGTTAGTGACAGCTGTCATTTCTGAGTTTGTGCTGATTATTCATTCATTCATTTTCCATACCGGGGCACTTAGTGCAGTCCAGGGTTGCAGGGGTTGCTGGAGCCTATCCCAGTTAATATCAGGTGAGAGGCGGGGTACACCCTGGACAGGTCGCCAGTCTGTCACAGGGCCAACGCAGAGAGACAGACAACCAAACTCACATTCACTCCCAGGGACAATTTTAGGGTGACCAATTAACCTAACATACCAAACATGCATGTCTTTGGATGGTGGGAGGAAGCTGGAGTACCCGGAGAGAACCCACGCAGACACAGGGAGAACATGCAAACTCCACACAGGAAGGCCACTGTTGGCATTGTTCGAACCCCTCCCCAGCCAGGGCTCGAACTAGAGACCTTGTTACTGGGAGGCTGTGGTGCTAACCCCCACGCCACCGTGCAGCCTGGGCTGATTAGTAACCACTAATAAACACCATGTGAAGTGTAACTGAACCAAGCTGGACCGTGAAGGCAGCAACCCAGCAGGGTTGTGCTCAGAGAATATGGTTGGGACTGCAGAGGTGTGAAAACAGGCCAGACTTTCCTGACCTCTCTTTCAGACTCTTGTTTCATTCTTTACACAACTTCTTCTCTCGCTTTCTATCTGGACCAAGTTTACCAGCATGAATGCCTTCAGAAAGAAGCTGTCCAAGAGTGTGTGCAGCTACCCACATTTGTACTATTCACTACATTAGTCCTCTCTGTGGAAGCAGACTTTTCACTCGGCTCAAGTGTGGCCTTTCAGCACAGCTGTTAACAGCCTGCTTTATACAAACTATTTTCTTTCAAGCATAATGACAGAGATGAGGAGCATGCTCTTGTTTGCAGCTCTGAGCTGTACAGAAAATCAATCAATCAATCAATCAATCAATATTTTCAAAAACTTGATACATACATCACAGTGATATAAGTATTAAAAGCCAGTTTAAATCAATATGTTTTAAGTTCAGAATTAAAAAGTACAGGTTCTATTGTGGTGCAGAAGTTGGAGGTAAGTTGTTCAATATCTTTGGAGCAACAACAGCAAAAGTGCAATCACCCCACTGTTCATACCTTTACTCTGGTGCGTCTTGGCAGAGGTGGAAAATCCAGGTGCCATTAAGTAAAAAAATCCTGCCATGTTTTTGGATCTGCCTGTACATTTAGAACAGGTGTTTTTGCTAATGAGCTCATCTACCTGCAGAGGAGCTGTGCTAATTAAATTCAGCTGGTTCAGAGATTGGTTGAAACAACTTCCTGGACCAGGGATGTCCACCTCTGTTTCTTAGATGCATTGATTTGAAGACCTCAGAGCCGTCTCATGTTTCTGAAAGGGAAGAATTTCTGAGAAATAAGATGGAACAAGGCCATTTATGGCTTTAGAAATACATTATAATCTTAAACTGGATTCTAAAACGAACTGGGACCAGTGAAGACATAAAAGCACTGGGGTGATGTAGTCATCAAATCAAATTTAATTTATAAAGCACTTTTCATACACAAATGATCAGAAAGTAGCTTTAAGTAGCAGCCCACTGCTCTCTGATACTCACAGTACAGAGATGGGTGAAATGCAAGGCCCTAATTTCCCCTCGGGGATCATACAAGTATAACAAAAAAAAAAAAAAAAAAAAAAAGTGCTTTACATAAAAACTATTTTGACATGATAAATAGGTCATTAACTTGTGTGTGTGAAGACCAAACAAAATTTTAAATGCATACCTGATTACAATTTCTCTCATGCACTCACATACACACACAGGTTTGTTTTTCTATCCCCATGGGGTAGATCCATTGACATAATGCATTCCCTAGCCCCCTACCCTAAACCTAATGCCCATAACTGATTGCCTAAACCGTTTTTTTTTTTTTTTTTTTTCTTTTTTCTTTTTTTTTTTTTTTTTTTTTTCTTCTTTTTTTTTTTTTTTTTTTTTTTTTTTTTTTTTTTTTTTTTTTCTTCTCTTTTCTTTTTTTTTTTTTTTTTTTTTTTTCTTTTTTATTCCTTCCCCTCCCCCCCTTTTCCCTTTTTCTTCCCCCTTTTTTTTTTTTTTTTTTTTTTTTTTTCCCCCCTCCCCCTAAACCTAACCCTTGTCCTAACCCTAACCAAAACCTGATTGTAACTTAATCTCTAAAACCCAATCTTGACCCTCAAAATGGGGTTCGTACCCGTGGGGACCGGGAAAATGTCCCCACGAGGGCAAGACATCCCCACGATGATAGTAAAAATCCGGAACATGGTCCCCACAATGTTGCAAAAACGCGCCTACACACACGCACACACAACATACAGGCCTGGTCTCACTCACCAACCACAACCACCCACAACCCCCATCCTATCCAAACTCTGGCTTCTGCTCTTTTTAACTGAATAAAAAGATATGTCTGGCTTAATGCTGCAGTGACGAAACGATATCTTGGGGATCCGTTCACACTGGTAGCCAGATCATCCATGACCAGAGAAGTCGTCACCACTGGAAATCACCCAGATCATGGCCATAGGCCATAGGACCCTCAGCCAGCCAGACAAGGATGATCACCACGGCAACAACCTTGCCAACTGAGCAGGCAAGACCCCCGGCATGAAGGAGCCCCATACAGAAAACACTGTAGCTAAAAATGTTAACAAGTCTCTGCAGCCCTGAGGTTCTCTGGTAGGCTGTTCCACACATGGGGACCATAGTGATGGAATGATGCTTCACCGTATTTTTCAGTCATAGCTGCTGGTTAAAATATGGGTGGCAGTATTTTGGACTAACTGAAGGCCAGGATGGATATGTCTGGCACACACAGACATAAAATACAATGATCAGGGGTTAAACTGACAAAAACATTATTGGCTTTTTCTTGGTCACAAAAACTAAGGAAGGGTTTAACTTTGGCCAGGGGAAAGAGCTGAAAGAAGCTTGCTCTGACTACAGAATCAATCGGTCAAATTTCATGAAGCTGGCAAAAGTAAATTTTTCACTACTTTAGAACTTAAAACTGTCGCACTGAGTTGGCAGGCAAGGGGAAATAAACATTAAGTCTCCTCGTTACTCAGGCGTAAGAAACTTTAGAAAAGCCAGAGCTTTATCTCATCCAGACAACTTAGTGGAACTAAAAGCTGATGTCACACTTTCACTGGGCTTCACTGGCAAATAGACCTTTGCATTGTAAACATAATAGTCAATAGATGGCTTATGTTAAGCTATGGCTGATCCCAATGGCAGCACGTACACAGAAAATAGGACAGGGCCAAAAATGGAGCCCTGTGGTACACCCAAGGGGCAAACTCTGCTGGAGAAGAGTGAAGCCACTTCTGGGTTGCCCAAAAATATCTAGTTCATGCTTCATCCGCTAGGGGCTGGCTGCAAAACAGAGCAAATCCCCATAGACTCTCATGTTAAAAAGGCCGACTTCACAGCAGAAATAAACATGTTTACAGCCTGGTTCAAAAAATTATTTTAAGTTTAATAGGTCAAGTTTACCTTCATGTCAACCGTGAGGGTGGATTTTTTTTTTTATAACTCATCTGTTTATACGTTATTTGATCTTGAAATGACATATAATTAGGGGCATGTCCTTTTGATTGACAGGCAGCAGACTGGGTGCCAACTTTAGCCGTGGAGGCTACTAGTTAGCTCGCGGTTTGCTTCCAGGAAAGCCTCAGCCTGTAGCACAGTTGCACAATGGCGTTTTTTTGGCTGGTTAACAGCAAGCCTGAGCGTGTCTCACCTTTAAACTGCCTGTCTCTGTTCATTCCTGTTTACTTCAGATTAGCTCATTTAGCATTTAGCTTAGCTGTCAATCATTTGCCCTGCATCTTGGAGCAGCTCTGTCTTTGCCCATCTTAGAATTTTCCGGGAGTGATGTCTCATGCGACAAGGCAAGATGGCGATGGCGGGGAACGCCCAACTGGCTTCACTTTCAGCTCTTCAGACGTAACCGGATACTACTACTGTACCATTATTTTTAAATTACATATAACTGTACCATTATTTTTACAGTCCTTGGGTACACCACAGAAGAATGAGGCACATGATGAAGAAGCATATACAAAACATTACAGAGAAACTCTTTGTTAAATATGACTTAAACCAATTCAGCACAGTGCCCCAAATGCCAGCAAAATTATGACCTGTTAAAAAAAGCAGTAATGACCTTGTTTACTGAAGGTCACAAACATCTCATATTCCTAAAATCTGTGTAAGCCTCAGCAGATTTAATCAATACCAAATCTTAAATGATAAAATGTATTCATTTAGACTTTCAACCAATCAGTTTTAGATCACCTCGCCTCCCTCCTCCAGGGATGTAATGAATTCTTCAACACATGGCCAGCAATTTCATAAAAGACAGTTTCTCTGCGACAACATCCTTTAGTGAAAAGACGAAGGAGAAATGAAGAATAATGATCCACCAAAGCAAGCAGCAAAGGAGTCACCAGACAACATGTCATCCTCCATGAATGATGCATGTGCACCGTCTACAATGCATCAACCGTTCAGATGGCATCAGCATCAGACTGTTGAGAGGAGAACAGGAAATATCTCCACATCTGATCATTTCTTACTTTAACATAGCTTTGAACACACATTGTGAATCATGGAGCAATGAGTGAAGGTTCTTACAGAGGCAGGTGGCCGACAGGAGTCGTGTTGCCATGTATGGAGGAACACAGTTAGGGAATACAGGCTGCAGAACGTAGCTGGAGAAGGTGAGGGCGATGACAGCCAGCGTGGTAGGATACATGATGAGGACAGCGCTCCACAACAACAAAAACCTGGAGGAGAGACGAAAGACCATCAGTTCTTCACAGAAGTCAGAATGGCGGAAAAATCGGGGAACAAGTTCATTCTGGTTATCTCAGACTGCCTCATAACAAACTGTAGGAAGTGGTAGACAATCACAGCTGCTATGTCAAGTTCAGCAATTCATCACAGTGCTGCTGTTACATGTTTCTTCTGCAGGGTTTGTGTTTACTAGTTACCATGACACACAAATTAGTTTCTAGAAAAAAGTGACAAGCTGACATACAAGTTTTACTCACCCCATCAGACCGCCGAAAATCTCTGTCACGTAGGAGTAATCCCCTCCAGATTTGGGAATGGTGACGCCCAGTTCAGCATAGCACAGAGAGCCCAGAGCAGCGATGCAACCTCCCAACACCCAGACCACCAGGGCCAAACCCACTGAGCCAGAGTGCTCCAAGACTCCCTTTGGAGAGATGAAGATCCCAGAGCCGATGATGTTCCCTAAGGAGTGGGAGAAGGAGGTTCAATGCTGGACGCTCACAGGGGTAATTTTTCTACACTGTAATTTATAACTATTTGGTTTAAAGGTAGAGTCCAGAGTCCCCCCACCGTTTCTATTTGTAAACACTATTCAAACTGAGAGCCCCTCCCCTAGAGCAGGTGAATGGCCACCTTGCTCTTCAGTCTATTCAGCTTCAAGCATCTCCTTCAAAGCTCAGAAGCAGGTAAGAGCCAAACCAATATTAATCCTGGTTGTCCAACGAGCACTATCTAAAGCTCTTACCGCAGAGTACTTCCTTTTCTTCGCTGCATCTGCCGTTTTCCTTTTTCTTTTCTTTGAGAGTTCAAGTGACTGGTGTTTGCTCCGATCGGGAGCTTATCCCCACACAGCACCATGCCTTTAGCTCTGTCATTGGCTGGTGATATAAACAGAAATATCCACCCAGAACAGCCCCAAATGACCAAAACAAAGGGAAAAAGCAAATTACAGACAGGGGGAGAGGGAGTTGCAAACAAAATGACCACTGCACGAGGGTAGAGGCCCAAAAGTGCGGATTGGGATGGATTTTACCTGCACAAGTCTAACGTTTATTTACAGGGGGGAAACTCCGGACTCTACCTTTAACTGAAAAAAAAAACACAAACTCATTACCTTAAAAAGCAAACAAACAAATAAACAAACAAAAAACAAACAAAAAAAACCTAAAATTTTCATTAACATGAGAGAACGTGTTTAATTAACTGGGTTGAGGTGATTTTGTAGAAGTTAAATGAAACTGATAAATCTGAGTTTGCTGTCAGAACATAAGGTTGTGAAAGAAACATAAATCAGAAGAAAATAACTTTTTCTTGGTTGTAGTTTAATAAATATATATTTAAAATATTTATGTAGTTTGGCACAATTTGTTTAACATCTTTTATATAATTTTTGTAAATGACTTTTTTTTTTTTTTTTTTTTTTTTTACCTTCACCGTTGTTCTACCTTCAGACCTTCTCTGGTATATGGTGTTTCTGACTCTTCTGATCCCATTCTGGGTTTTTATAATCACTGGGTTTACTTACCTCAACCCAAGCCTTCATACTGTGACCTTAAACCAAGATTAGGAAAGCCTCCTAAATGTGCCAGTTTAACCAGTACAGAAGATTACTACTGTCTACCTGTATATCTGCTGTAAGTTATGTCTTTTAAATTTTTCCATTTGTCCTCCAGTCCTCCAATCTACATCACAGATGAAATATTTAACTTGATCTCTGTGATGTTTGTTCCTGTTAAACCACAGAAATGGTTTATCTTTGCACTCTTGCTTGTCCCATGTGATTCCCACTGGAAAGGCTTTTAAATGTTATCCAGAGCATCTCAAAGCTTTCTTTGGCTGCTCCATGAAAACATTAGTGACCCGTTAGAAACACAGAGCAACAGTCACCCACCACCCCAAACTCCTCTGCTCAATAACAGTGGAGTTAGTGATGTAAAGGCTATCAGTGAGGCCAGAGACAAAACATCCTGACCAGACTCTCAGTATGCAGTGTAGAGTAGCAGCAGGTCTGACACATTCAGACTACAGCGCTACCAGTAGCATGGCAGAAGGCAGCCAAGTGGCACACACAGCCATTACATAACAGGACATAAATTATCCACTCTACTCTGCCGAGGTGGGAAGACACCACCTCACCTTCTGCATCAATGCATCCATGCAGATTTCTCACATGACGCATAGAAAATTTTTTTGGTGTTGTAGGGACTAAATTCAGGTTTAGTTTGCAAATGGTAAATGGTTCTAACCTCCTAAAAGAAGATCACACTACTGTCAGTAAATACCAGATAACAGTAAGCCGGTTCATCTAGGACTTGATGGGAACAGTGCTGAATTAGTAAAGTAGTCTGAGGAACTCTTAGGAATTAGTAAACTACTGCTAGCAATTAGTTAAGTATTCTTAGGATTCAGTAAAGTTGTCCTGGGAACGAGTAAAGTAGTCCAAGGAATTAGTAAAGTAGTCTTTGGAATGAATTAAAGGGTCCTTGAGTGAAGTAGTCCTAGAAATTGGTCAAATGGTTCTAGGAATTAGTAGAGAACTACTTGACTGCTGTTGGTAATAATAATAATAATAACAACAATAATAATAATAATAATAATAATAATAATAACATTTTATTTGACAGCACCTTTCAAAACTCAAGGTCACTTTACAAGTCCTTCTTATAGTAAAGTAATGTGTGATGAGGAACTGTGCTTCAGTAAAGGTTTTTATTTATTTATTTTTAAAATCTAAATGTTCTAAAAGAGGTGGATTTCAGTTAAGTATCTCAGGAAGCCACCAGCTGATATTGATGATGATGGACACCTCTATCAATAGTGGGAGTCAGGAGAATTGCAGGACAGCGCCCAAATTCACCGTAGAAACAATATGGAAAAAACGAATGAAAAAAGTGAAGCCTAAGATAGTACATCAAAGGAAGAGTGATTATTACACTATAACAAGACATTTTCAACCCTTTCTGGGGCAGCCCATATGTTTTCAGAGATGGGGCTCAATGTTGATAAGAGATGCATTCTGTCATGATGTGTGGGGTTTCATTTAGTTTGGTTCTCCTGTCTGTGTTTTGTCTTGTTTCCTGCTATATCCTGTAGTTATTCCTTGGCTGTATTTGGTTCCAATTTACGACTCTACATCTTTCAGAACAATAAATGCACCTTTGTGAATAAAAATATCCAAGCCATTATTCTATCTTTGAGTCTTTGGTTTCCATCTACCCCCGACAGCATGGTGTCACAGAAAGGATGCAGCAGGTTTATGTTCAGATCTAAATCCCACAAAGGGAGTGATCACAAATCAAGGACACCTGCTGATTTCTGATAACTTCCGTCTTTATCAGAGGAGCCACTGGATGGTGTGTGACGTGTATAAATCAGCTGATGTTGTGGCGACATCGACCTGTCAACCATTTCGTGGGAGTGAAAGGACGACAACACACCCAGCCGACATACACGTCAGCTGTTTTAAAAAAAGTTAAACACACTAATTATAAGTACCCTCCATTTTTTTATTTTATTATAATATTTTTTCACCACCTTTTTTTTCCTCTCGGTGATCTCCTATCTATCTCCCCCCCCCCTCTCTCTTTCCCCCCCCCCCCCCCCCTCCCCCCCAGCACCCTCTTCCCCCCCCCCCCCCCTTCTCACCCCTCTCCTCTAATCTTTTTCTTCCCCCCTCTTCTTCCTCTACTTCTATTTCCACACCTAGACCACCCCCCCAGATTTTTTTTTTTATGGGCGCCCACAGTGTTATAGGAGAACATTTTTTTCTTTCTCCCCTACCCCTTTTCTTTAATTTTTACCCCCCCTTTCTCTTTTAATTAATTTTTTCATTTCTCCTTTTTTTATTCTATTTTTATTTTTTTTATATTCCTATATCCAAATAAAAGCAAAGAAAGGGGGCAGAATAAATGGCCCCCTATATAAGACATTTTCTCCAGTAAATTTCCTTAAATTTACAACAACCCTCCAAAAAAACCAAAATTTCCCAAAATATTTTTTTCTCTTTTCTATTCAAAATATCTCATCACACTAAAATAAGACATAATCACCCAAAGAGAAACATTTCAGTGAGATGTAGGAACTTGGCGATACACTACAGGCAAATAGGGTAAAAATTTTAACTAACTGGTATCACCACGAAACTCTTCTGGTTAATTCCTCACACTGGGGCTATCATTTTTTGTATTGCAAGTTTTCTGAAATTTTATGTTTAAATATGCAAATTAGGTGTTATATAGCCAAAAATGTGCTAATTTGCATACATTTCTAGGAAAAAAAAATCTAAACACAGGATTAAGCCAGGTTCAAAGTTTCTTTTGAATTTTGTTCACATATTAAAGTCAAAAGTTTTTACAAAGGGGATTTTGGATATCTCTATCGATCATTTCACAATTTAGAACATACTGTCAACAACCAGAAAAAACTCATTTTTTGGGCATATTTTTTGGGATGAAATGCTCTTTACATCCGGCTGTGAATGAGATATCAAAAAATCCTTCTGTATAAACTTTCAGAATCCAGTCAGGAGTAAAACTTGAAAGTTTGGTTTCTGTAAGTGCTCCTGAAGTGGAGATTTTTTTTTTAACCCGGAATAAGAGAAAAAACTCATTTTGAGAAAACAGCTTTTAAAGTTTTGGATTGTAAAATTCTCCACATTTTTGTTCTATAACACTATTTACAGACATCAGATCCAATCAGATTCATGAGCTGGAAATATCAAATTTGGTTGAAATGACATCATTCAGAAAAAAGACACATTTCCAATAGAGCTGCAGCTTGGGATTCTTTTTGAAAGTCGATTAATCTACCCCTGTAATCGATCGATTAATCGATTAACTGATTAATCGGATAAGCTCTATGTTTATAAAGATCTGACTGAGATGCAGTGGAGTAATAAAGAGTCCAAACTGGCACCAAAGACTGTGGTTGACACGCAACGAGTAGGTGCATTAGTGCCACCCACTGATAGGAAGTGTCCGCAAATAGTTTATACAGACCAGAAGTACAGCTGGGCGATATTGAATTTGAATAATATCCCAATATTTTTATGGCATGTCAAGATACACAATATATATCTCAATAGTTTATCTTAGCCTTGAATTAATGCTTTGATTAATCACATTCATAAGATGATTCTGTGTCTTCATTAAACATTACTGTTCATACTGCATTAATATTTGCTGATTGTAAACATTCATGCCAAAAGGGTGAAATCATAACCAAACAAATTGATCAAAACTGTATTGAACAGTTAAAGAAGTGCAGTAAACATCATGTAATTAAAAAAACCAAAACAAAACAAAGTGCTTACGACTACTGTTTTGCCTTTTGATAAAAGAAACAGATAATTAGTTCATGGTGTGAATTATTTACATTAAAAAAAGGGAATAAATAGGTTGATCGTTACTAAAAGTAAATTATTTCATGCTGGAAAAAAAAGTTAAAATGTTTGGATTTCAGATCTTATCAGTGTGACACATCTTCTTCTTAAAAAGCTCTTTGTTAAAGGAGCCCAATCAAGAAAAATGGACTTTTAAGAGCTTTTAAGCATGTCAGAAATGATTTAAATCATTATTTTTCTTCATTCATGCATATTTGCGGAATCTACATGAATATTTAAACCAAGAGCTACCTCCCTGCAAAGGACTGACTATCCACCCCCGTTATGTATGAACGTGGCACCAATCACGAAGCGACAAACACGCATGCGCAGCATCGTAGCAAGATGCCCTCTTTGTTGAACAGAAACTCCAATAGAATCCTATACACACTCTCTGAGGAAGAAACTAACAGCCTGCAGGAAGATTTCATCAGAGACAAGCAGCCATCAGCTAACAGGAGATTCAGGAGATTTTTTTTTTCATTTTTTTTAAGCTCTAGAGGACGGCAAGTTGGGAAAATGTGGTTGCGTTTAGCGTGGGAGTTTGTTTGTTGTACTGGACGAATCGACTTGCCAGAAGTGGTTGGATTATAACTTCAGAAACAGAAAAAAAACCCTCAACTTTGTGTGTGAACTTCATTCCTGACAACTTCATGAATCTCGGGCAGTAAAGTGTTTTTTTCTCTGGGATTACTTCTGAAACCTGACGCAGTTCCTATTATGAAAACGCGCATGGACAGACAACAACAGCGGTGAGTGAAACACATCTCTCAGCTCAATGCTAACTGTTAGCCTATGATTTGTTCGCTAATTTACTTACTTGTCAGGGGTCTTTGTGGTACTTCTGCGGTACTGCGTGTACTTCAAACTCCATATCAGACTCTGGGTCGAGTGCATACAGCTCCATAACAGGCTGGTCTGTTTTTATCCCGTTGATTGGAGTCCGATTATCCATCAATGTTTACAAGTAACATCCTTGTGAGCTGCCGGTGCCGGTGTTTGGAACAATTCTGTAACCCTTCAGAATCAGTGTCTCTTTCGGGGCGACGTTATGAAATGGGCGTAAAACATGTTGCAATGGGGGATTATCACGCTTCCGTGTTCCGAACTTCCGGTTTGAAACACTTAGACGGCCCACTTCCGGCCCAGTTCAATGTCCCTGCTTTACTTCGTAGATAACGTGAATAAACGCCAACCCTACTGAAATTTTCACGGATTCCAGACTGAAGTGATACTAAGGAAGAAGTGGATCAAAGCGATTCTCCAGAGTGAAGGGCCAAACTTTATAATAAAACAACGTAGCATGTTTGTTTGTAGCCGGTGGGGCCCAACACCTGCATGCTAGCATTAGCCAGCTAGCGTTTACCGACGTGCTTAACTTTTTGCGTCTTAAAACACACAATCATCTGAAAATCGGGTCTGTACCCCCCCGTTTCCAGTGGAACAACTGGGGACTGCCAAGAAAGGAGACGCTTTCAGATGCTTGTGTGTTTTCAGCCGCACAAAGTTAGGCACGTCATCAAGCTGGCTAATGCTAACCTGCTAACAGTAGTCCGCCAGCTACTACTCTGTTAAACTTTGCAAATTGGATAAACGCCAATGCCAAGTTTTCATTCCAGACTGAAGTGATGCTAAGGAAGAAGTGGATCAAAACGACCAATTCGCCGCGGTGAAGGACAGAACTTTATAATAAAACGACACACGTTTGTTTGTGGCCGGCAGACTGCGCAGTCGTGTTGGCAGGCTAGCATTAGCCAGCTCGATGACGTGCCTAACTTTGTGCGGCTGAAAACACACAAGCATCTGAAAGCGTCTCCTTTCTTGGCAGTCCCCAGTTGTTCCACTGGAAACGGGGAGGTACAGACCCGATTTTCAGATGATTGTGTGTTTTAAGACGCACAATGTTAAGCACGTCAGTAAACGCTAGCTGGCTAATGCTAGCATGCTGTGAAGTGCCTGTGTTGTGCCCCACCGGCGACAAACAAACGTGTGTTTTATTATAAAGTTCGGCCCTTCACCGCGGCGAATCGATCACTTTGATCCACTTCTTCCTTAGTATCACTTCAGTCTGGAATGAAAACTTAAGTATGTTTGGAGTTTATCCGATTTAAACAGTATACCAGAGCAGGAACGGCTGTTGTTAAAATGGCCCGGAAGAGGAAGTGCCCAAATACCGGGAAGTTCCGGTAAGCGTGATAATCCCCTATTGGTCGAGAGCTCCGTGTCTCTGTGCAGTCAGCCATCTTACTTCCGTGTTGGAAATTAGACGCATATAAAAACTAATATTTAACACCAAATTAGTTTCTATAGTAGCGATGGGAACATATTTAACTTATAAATGCCTGTATTTGACTTTTGGAACGTTTGAAAAGTATGATACAGTAAACTCCTTTAAATGTTTTTTTTTTTTTTTTTTTTTTTTTTTTACACTTGTCTGAAAGAAAACATGTTGAAGGAGGGAAAAAAACGAAAATCTCAAAATTGACCAGGTGATGAAAAAAACTGGGTTTTTACCTGTAGTACCTACCTCCCTTTAAGACAAATGCATCTTATTTCAAGAAATCTTGTAAGAAAATTTCACTTGTTCCATTGGCTCCAATTTCTTTGCTTACTACAACAACAAAAAAATTTTTTTAAATTTATTTCAAGAGTGGCCAAGATTTTTTTTGCTTATAATAAGCAGTGAAGTGTGTGTCGCAAAAAATGACTTCACAAAACTTCACTATGATGACCTCAGTCTCACTGAAAACCAGAGCTGAAAACGGCCTCAGTTGCCCTCAATTGTAATGTGAACAAGCTAATCTGGGGTAGTGTGGCGTCCCCAATGAGGGACGGGCTAAGTAGGTGCTGATGTGACGGGGCATTAGAAACTGGTTGGGGCAATTCTGGGTGGCGCCTTCATAGATGAATTTGCATAAGAAGCGGCGAGTTAATTAGGTGTGACAGACCAGTGGGTGGCTACGGCAAAAGAGCAATGGCAGAAAATGGCAGGTCTAGTGTAATATTTTTATCCATTTTATTTTTATTAGCTTATAAAGTTTTTGACATTCAAATATAAGCAAAGCCTGCAAAGCATTTATACAAATGAAAAAAATATTTTTTGCAGGGGTGGCCAGTGGGGTGGCCACCTTTTTGTTCAGGGGGGCACTGGCCACCTCTTGGGGGCGTCCTTGCACCTGGCTCAATGAGCCTGGTTGTCATCAGCACCCATACCTGCCCAGCCTGACTGAGATGGCCAGTTTATTGGGAATGCTGGTGCTTCTGATACTGGGGGATTCTGGGATTCTGGTCATAGCTTTCAGTCAGAGACCTGATTCACATACAGCTGCTGACAATCAGTCAGCTGTGAAAGAGGACCTTCTCTGCTAGTTCATCACAGACTGTGTTGGTGCCGTGGTGTTCTGGCCCTCCACGTATGTTTGCCTTGTCTGACCCTGCTCAAATACCCTCTCCATATCCAGTGCAGGCCTAGACAAACCACTTCACACCCCTTCATATGGCTCTGGATTTTGTTTCTGGTGTGTCTTGTTCAAAGGTGATGCCACCACCTAACCAGGTTTTCAAAAGCAGCCCATCTTCTTCCTTACCCAGTTTGCTCACAGCCAAAGAAACAGCAGATCTGCATGTGAGCCACATTTTCTGTATTCATAAAGTCCCTTCAGACATGGTCTCAAACAGTCATCCATAATTCACATCTCCACTCTGAGAAGCATTCTGCCATAGAAAACATCTAACCAAGTCTCACAATCTTATATTCAGCCAAGAAGTCTTTCTTATCTTGTTTAGAGTGGTATATAAAGCAAGTAGAATATGGAAGATCATTAATCATGTCTTATTTCTTAGTTACTAAATTTAAGGGTGCCATGACATCAAATTTCCCTTTTCTGGGGTTTTGGGGGTATAATATGATCTGTTGTGCAGTGATGAGGCCAGAGTCCAGAGTGAGAATCAAAGTTCCTGTTTATGGTCTGTCAGCTTTGTCTCTCTGCTCAGAAATGGTTCAATCAGACAGCAGGCTATCATTCTACGTAGTTCTATCATTCTACGTAATTCAATTGCTCCAATAAGAGCAAACTATCAAGTAAACAGCCCCCCCCCCCCGCCTCCCACGTCTATCCCATCCCTCCTCCCCCCTCCCCCTTTCTCCCACCCCACGCCCAACACCCGCCCCAACCCAACCTAAGTTTATTTATTTTCTAAATGCTGTCTTGTCTGATAAAAATAGCCCTCACTGTCTGAAGTGCCCATGTGGCTAGCAGTTAGCTTTTAGCAAACTCTGACCGCTAGGGAAGCCTGGTCAAAGTCCCGACCTGAATCCGATTGAGATGCTGTGGCATGACCTTAAAATGGCGGTTCATGCTGGAAAACCCTCCAATGTGGCTGAATTACAACAATTCTGAAAAGATGAGTGGTCCAAAATTCCTCCACAGCGCTGTAGAAGACTCATTGCTAGTTATCACAAACGCTTGATTGCAGTTGTTGCTGCTAAATGTGGCCCAACCAGTCTGGGCAATCACTTTTTCACACAACTATATATACTGTAGATGAATGCAACTTTGAAAGTTCTGATACAGATTATCATCACTAACATTTGTCACAATACTTCATTTCATGACTTAGGCTATGTTTATTCTTTCAACCTCACTTGTGAGCCTGTGGCCTCTTCTCCTCTACCTGCTCCCACTCTCCTACTCTCCATCCTCCAGCGTTTACTCCTCTGTCTCCTCCTGCATCTCTACTATATGTCACCAGAGAAAAATATATTGATGATGCATGACATGAACAGTGGGACAATTTGGGCTGCAAAAATTATCGATGTTGATATTTTTATGAGGGAAAAAAAAGCAGTTTCACAAATATCATTATTTTTGACATATAAAATACTGTATGTTGTATTTTTCCTTTTTTGTAATAACAATAATGATGATACATCTTATTATCAGCAGCAGGCCAATAGAGAGAGCTGATCAGATTCTGTCAGATGCCACCAAGTTTTGCTACAGGTGTTTCACAGTCAGTGAAAGTTTTTGATCACCTGCCTCCTCAGGAGTCTGGAGGCAGCCACTGATAGCTTCTTCTCTCTGCCACGTGCAGGTAGCGTAGTCACTGTTCCTTTCATTTTAAACTTGCAAATAGTGTTCTCTGGGAACACTGAGTGCCCTTGCCATCTTTCTGTAACCTTTTCCTTGTTTATGCAAGGCAATGATCTCTCCTCTGAATTTTGGGGATAAATCTCTTGACTTAGCCATATTTCAAACACGCACTACAGCATCACCATCAACAGTGTAGGTACTTGAGTTCTAATTCAAGCTCACCTGATGCAACCAATGAAAACCTTGTGCTTGTGTGCACAAGATCACCTGATTTGCAAATATGTACTCTTATGAGGAATTCTATTCAAGCAGAGACTGCAGTGGCCATGTGTAATATTAGTTGTGTTCAGCTTTTCAGATTGTTTATGATAGTTTATTGCAAACAAATGCTAATTTGTTGATTGTGTCAATAAACCTACAGTAGTTTGCAGTGGGTGCTGAATAATTTTGATTGCAACTGTGTATAGTCAGTCCACAATGAGTGATCCATGATAACATCATCACATTTTCATGACAAAAGATTCCCATCACTACAATCCTAATCAGGAAACATTTTACAGGGAAATTAACATGAAGCCATTTACTGTTTAAATTTCTACCAATCAGAAAGATGAAGTTGACGATGATGTCCAAACAGGAAAAATCAAATATCAACAAGTAACAAGAGAGTTACAAGATATATCTATCTGAAAAGAACAAAAATAATAGTCCTCTATGGCTGGAATAAAGTCAAGAAGATGTTTTTGTTGCGCAATAGCACCAAAAACAAGCAGAACGGGAGCTGATTTTGTAGGTAAATAATAGGGGTGGGAAAAAATAATGATACACTGAAATATCGCAATATTTTCATATGCCAATATCATATTGATATTTAAAAACGTGGTATCAATCTATTTTACCAACGTCTTTCTTCTTTCTGTTACGAAATCTTGCGGGTTTTCATAAGAGAACGATGAAATCTCATGAGATTTTGTTGGTAAAATAGATCAATATCGCGTCTTTAAATATCAATATGAAATCTGCATCTGAAAATATTGCAATATTTGAGTGTATTAATATTTTTTCCCACCCCTAGTAAATAATAGCATAAATAACTGTAAATTGCAAATTATACTTCAAGGGAAAAATGTGAATATGTATCTATGTGTGAATGAATGAATGAATGAATGAATGAATGAATGAATGAATGAATGAATGAATGAATGAATGAAAAATCATTTATTTTCGTGTCTGTGACACAAGGATCCCACATGGGATCATTCTGACACAATATCACAATAAAGCAAACAGATTTCAGCCTACCCAACTAGACAACAGATTTATCTAAATAAATAAACATCCAACCAAATCAAAAGAAACAAAATGAATAGTTAAATAACACTTGAAAATGTAATAATAATAATAATAATAACAATAATGATGACAATAATAATGATGATGATAATAACAATAATAATAATAAACTATAACACAACTGATAATGGGAAATACTCATGAAAATAGATACACCTGGTGCAATAATTACTGGGCACTTGTGCTTCCAACAACAAAAGTGGTTTTCCTCTTTTAAATAGTAAGTAGTTTCTGTTGTGTTTGTATGTTTTCTACTGAAAGCCAAGACCAGTTTGCATATCGGTCCAACCGCTCAACCGATGATGCCATCTCCACTGCCCTCCACTCAGCCCTCACCCACCTGGAGACCAAGGAGTCACATGTCAGAATGCTGTTCATCGACTTCAGGTCAGCATTCAACACGATCATCCCCCAGCAGCTCATCGTCAAACTGGTCCAGCTGTGACTCAACACCTCCCTCTGCAACTGGCTGCCGGACTTCCTGACGGGGAGACCACAGGCAGTTCGGGTCGGCAGCAACACCTCCAACACCATCACGCTGAACACGGGGGCCCCCCAAGGATGCGTGCTGAGCCCCCTCCTCTTCACTCTGCTGACCCACGATTGCACTCCAACATTCAGCTCCAACCTCTTCATCAAGTTTGCAGACGACACGACTGTAGTGAGTCTCATTAACAACAACGATGAGACAAACTACAGGAGTGAGATAAGCCGCCTGGCCACGTGGTGCAAGGACAACCACCTCCATCTGAGCATGGAAAAGACGAAGGAGATGGTGGTAGACTTCAGGAGAGGGC
This sequence comes from Atherinomorus stipes, assembly GCA_023101725.1. Taxonomy (NCBI): domain Eukaryota; kingdom Metazoa; phylum Chordata; class Actinopteri; order Atheriniformes; family Atherinidae; genus Atherinomorus; species Atherinomorus stipes. The sequence goes on along the minus strand of JALJCO010003378.1, from coordinate 188,222 downwards.
CTGTCCAGCATGCTCCACTGATCACCAACGGTGCTGAGGTGGAGCGGGTGAGCAGCACCAAATTCCTGGGTGTCCACATCTCCCAAGACCTGTCCTTGGGCCCTGGCCAAGAAAGCCCAACAGCGACTCTACTTCCTGCGGAAACTTATAACAGCAAGAGCCCCGTCCCCAATCATGCACTCCTTCTACAGGGGCACCATCGAGAGCATCCTGACCAGCAGCATCACCGTGTGGTGCGGAGCCTGCACCGCATCCTGTCGCAAGACCCTGCAGCACACCGTGAAAGCAGCTGAGAAGATCGTCGGTGTCCCCCTCCCCTCTCTACTGGACATTTACCACTCCCGCCTCACCTGCAGAGCCATCAGGATCGCAGTTGACCCCACCCACCCCACAGTGTCTTCACCCTGCTGCCGTCAGGGAGGAGGTTGCAGAGTCTCCGGGCCAGAACCAGCAGGCTCAGAGACAGTTTTTTCTACCGGGCAGTCAGGACGCTCAACTCCCTCCCTGCACTCGCCCCACTAAAAGATATTTTATCTTATAGATTATTATAATTTACAGTATTATATGCACAATGGGTTTGAGTGGACTGTAATTTCATCTGTGTTGTATGTCTAACATGTGGCACATTTGACAGTAAAGTTGACTTTGACTTGACTTGAAATAATGATATGCAGATGAGAAAAGACTTGGTCACAGTATTTTCCAATTGCTAACACACTAAAATGACTTGCATAGCACAATTAATTTAACTAACAGTGCTAAACCTCTTCTTGAGTCTCAGAAACTCTAAACACACTTTTGCTTTACAAACACTTAGCAATTTTAAATAGCACTTTTTAAATGCACTGAACACAGTTCTCTGCATAAGACACAACAATCTGACATAAAGTCACATGTTAGCAAAACACTGCCACTCAAAATGACACCACATGAGCTAAATGACCTACATTTGAGCCACCCGGCCAAACATCTCAATGGTTAATTGCTACCACTTCAATCAGGAAATAAGCTATTCATGGCCAATGAAGACAAAAACATTCAGATGAAATAAGAGCAACCTTACAGGAAGTGCAGAATTATTAGGCAAATGAGTATTTTGACATCATCCTCTTTATGCATGTTGTCTTACTCCAAGCTGTATAGGCCGAAAGCCTATTACCAATTAACCATATCAGGTGATGTGCATCTCTGTAATGACAAGCGGTGTGGTCTAATGACATCAACACCCTATATCAGGTGTATTAGGCAAACAGAATTATTAGGCAGCTTCTTTTCCTTTGGCAAAATGGGTCAGAAGAGGGACTTGACCGGCTCTGAAAAGTCAAAAATAGTGAGATATCTTGCAGATGGATGCAGCACTCTTAAAATTGCCAAGCTTCTGAAGCGTGATCATCGAACAATCAAGTGTTTCATTCAAAATAGTCAACAGGGTCGCAAGAAACGTGTAGAAAAACCAAGGCGCAAAATAACTGCCCATGAACTGACAAAAGTCAAGCATGCAGCTGCCCAATGCCACTTGCCACTTGAGGTCAAGACTGGGCCAAGAAATGTCTCAAGACTGATTTTTCTAAGGTTTTATGGACTGATGAAATGAGAGTAAGTCTTGATGGGCCAGATGGATGGGCCCGTGGCTGGATCGGTAAAGGGCAGAGAGCTCCAGTCCGACTCAGAAGCCAGCAAGGTGGAGGTGGGGTACTGGTATGGGCTGGTATCATCAAAGATGAGCTTGTGGGGCCTTTTCGGGTTGAGGATGGAGTCAAGCTCAACTACCAGTCCTACTGCCAGTTTCTGGAAGACGCCTTCTTCAAGCAGTGATACAGGAAGAAGTCCTCACCCTTCAAGAAAAACATGATTTTCATGCAGGACAATGCTCCATCACATGCATCCAAGTACTCCACAGCGTTGCTGGCAAGACAGGGTCTAAAAGAAGAAAAACTAATGACATGGCCTCCTTGTTCACCTGATCTGAACCCCATAAAGAGCCTGTGGTTCCTCATCAAATGTGAGATTTATAAGGAGGGAAAACAGTACACCTCTCTGAACAGTGTCTGGGAGGCTGTGGTTGCTGCTGCACGCAATGTTGATCATGACCAGATCAAAACACTGACAGGGTCCATGGATGGCAGGCTTTTGAGTGTCCTTGCAAAGAAAGGTGGCTATATTGGTCACTGATTTGTTTTTGTTTTGTTTTTGAATGTCAGAAATGTATATTTGTGAATGTTGAGCTGGTATATTGGAAATGGGTATATTTATGTTTTTTCTTAAGCTGCCTAATAATTCTGTTTGCCTAATACACCTGATATAGGGTGTTGATGTCATCAGACCACACCCCTTGTCATTACAGAGATGCACATCACTGATATGTTTAATTGGTAGTAGGCTTTCGGCCTACTCAGCTTGGAGTAAGACAACATGCATAAAGAGGATGATGTGGTCAAAATACTCATTTGCCTAATAATTCTGCACTCCCTGTAGCTGACCATGTAATCATTGAGTTTTTGTGAAAAAGTGAAAAAGAATGATCTACAATCAACCAGTAGGATAACAATGCTTTTCATTACACCCATCAGTGTGAAGACAAAAATCTGGGATGACTGAATTGTGCGCTATGTGGTGCAAAAATTTGGTTTTAAAAATGAAATGTGGTGATTTGGTTCCAGTGTGTTATTTTGCAGTTTGTGTGTGTGGTTTTGTGAACTGTATTAGGTATTTTAATAAAACCACACTAATTTGCACAATTGTGTTTTAGCAATCATAAAAAAAACTGTAAAAAGATTTTTACAGTCATCAGATGGCAACACACAGGAAACACTGATATAAACATTCATCTGTTAATCTAACATCAGTTATAGAGTTAACAAATTACTTCCAAATGACATAATTTCTGATGATTTGTTGCGGTGTTTCATATTATCATATTTTTTGTAAACTAATTAATAATCTGAATATTTTCTTTCATAAAAGTTAATAAACCTTGATTTTGCTATAAATTGAATGCTATTCTTTCTTTCTTCATTGTGTTGTCTGAAAACAAGCAACAAATGCAAAGCCTCAAGATACTCAAGTCTTAATAAGTACTTCATAAGAGTGAAACCTTCTGTTAGGCTGGAAGTGGTGTCCCAGCGACAATCAATATTTTAAGCATTAACGCTACAGCCAGAGAGACCCACCCAGTTCTCCAGTCGTTTGAATAATATAATGTTGTCAGCTGTATCAAACACAGGCTGAGATCCAGTAAAATCTCTATTTTCCCACCGTCTGTATTCTGACGTATGTCATTAATCACCTTGATGAGCAGTCTCGGTGCTGTGGTGCTGTCTAAAACCTGACTGCAGACATTACAGCAGTTGTTTTGTGTCAAAAAGCAATTTTGCTGATGAAAAACAGCTTTTTAAAAATGATATTACTTAAAAATGGAAGATTGGAGATAAGCTTGTAGTTCATTTGTGTCTTGTTTTAGTGGCTCTGAGAAAACACTTGACACTTGTCAATGACGGCACTTGAAGATGAGTTCACTATCTGCAACAGATCTGACTCCAAAATCTTTGAGAATTTTTAAAGAAAACCCGTTGGCATGATAATCTGAAGTTCAGTTGATGTAAAATGTCTACCAGATCCTTGCTATTAATGGGATGAAACTGCATCATGGTGTTAAAACTGCTTTTCTGTGGACACAGTACATATCCTGAACCTGCTGTTGATGAAACAAATGCTTGTCTAACCAATTATCTAGCCATCTGTCCACTAATTTAGCCATCCAGCCATCGATACATTCATTAATCCATCCATCCATGCATGTACATGGTGATGATTATATGTGGTGCCAGTTTCTCCAATTTTTTTTTGTCTCCAAGTAAAACTTTGATCAGAACTCAGAATAAACAACGTTCATCCTGTTTTCATGACTAATGTTGAAAACAGAGATGTTATTCTTCTTCTCTGAACTCTCTGAACTAGGTATCGTCCTGTCTGAAAGCTGTCAACAGAACAACCTCTGAGGAAAACTTCTGGAGCACTGAAGTAAAACCAGAGCTGATCCAAAGCAGCTCTCTTGTTTTCCAGCCTCACCTATTATGATGGTGCAGGCGCTCAGCAGCCCGATCTCCTTCTTTAGAGTCACCCTGTCGGGGATTTTCTTCTTCTCCTCCTTCTTGTCCGTCGTGGTGCGCTGCGTCCGAGAGCAGATGCTGCTGCTGCCGTTCTGTCCATCCATGTCCGCCTGCCCGGGTCCGGTCCAGTCCGCTGAGTTCGTCCCAGTCCCAGTCCTCCCAGAGCTCCTGTGCTCTCCTCACTCCGCATTCATGCAGACTGAATGGGCTGCGCTTGCGCAACAACCTACCGCTGTCCAGGGTAGAATGTTAAATACCCAGGACTCACCATGAGGCGTTCAGGGACACCGAAGGAACCGTGCGGACACTTAGAAACTTTTTTAGTCCCGCAGTTCGTCCTTTAACGTAAGAAAAAAGAAACCGGAAAACCGGAAATTCAGTTGCATCACAGTTTATAATCACACGACCATTTAATTCAGGTACACAGACAGGAGCTTACAAATACTACTAATAATAATAATACATAACATGTGTATTAGAAGTCCACATAAAAGAAAAGTTGACTTAGCCCAAATAAAAAAGTAAGGCAACCAGCAGCAAAGCTTTTTTGAGTAAACTCAATAAAGAGCTTTAGCATTGTGTGAACCTAAATTAGGAGGGTAAATCAAAGGGGAATTTTGAATTTAACAAACTTAAGTCAAGTCCACTTACATCTTTAAGCTGAAACAACTTATGTTGTTAAGTTGGAAATATAGGCTAATTTGTAAAAGGCTGTGTGAAGTCTAAACAATAGCCTAGTTTTAAGTTGGCCTAACTCAGTATTTCACCCTTGATTTAACCTCTTGATGTACATCAAGGCTTTTCAACTTGGTCCTAGGGCCGCAGCCTCTGCAGGTTTTCCATCCTTGCTCCAATACACCTGACTCAAATTGATTGGATCCAACAGCCTATGAAGTTTTGCACAATGACTCTTTCATTTGAGTCAGGTATGTTGGAGCAGGGAAACACAGAAAACCTGCAGGACTGTGGCCCTTGTAGGACCGAGTTGAATATCCCTGACGTAGACTGACTCAAAACAAGCCTGTTTGTTGAGTGACTGCTTCACTTTCTTAGGGTTGCTCAACTACTTATTCTTTAGTTGCATTCATTCATTTTCTTTACTGCTTAGTCCAGGGGTGTCCGAAGTCGGTCCTCAAGAGCTGCTATCCTGCAGGTTTTCAGTGTTTCCCTGCACCAACACAGCTGACTTATATTAAATGGATCCAACAGCCTATAAAGTTTTGCACAATAAGTCAATGATTTAAGCTACAAGAGCTAAATTAAATGGTATTAAGTTTAATCTCTCAATAAAACAAATGTTCATTGTAAACATCATTCAGTTAAGATAAAAAAAACAAAAAACTAGCGCATTAAAAACTGTTTTAATGTCCCATCCATCCATTTTCTTACTGCTTATTCCAACTCAGGGTCACAGGGAAGCTGGAGTCTATCCCAGCAATCAGCAGGCAAGAGGAAGAGTACACCTGGACAGGTTGCCAGTCTGTCGCAAGGCTGATTTAAATGTAAAATATGCGAATAGAGGTCATTTTAAAAGGTACTAATTTTTCTACCGTTGATCATGTACACGGCCACATACCTGCAAACACACCATTACTTATTTATGGAAAAGAGTAACACAATTTAAGAGTATTCTGACGTCTTTATTTATGAGGAGAAACTCTGAATATCGACAGTTTTGCTCTGAAGCTTCTGAAAAGCCACAGAGCTCATTTCAGCAAACCCAGAATATTAATTTATTTCCACACTGTGATATCTACAGGACCTTGAATTTGGGTCTTTGGTTTGTTTTCCTGTGGAAACAGGTGTAACATGGTAGTATGAATCAGCTTAGCAAAATGCAGCTGCAGCTCACGTGATGTTATTAAAGTTCTGAACTGAATCAGTATCTGAAGACTGTTCTTAGAAAACCCCCCAAAACAAAAACTGCACATTTACCAACAAGTCGATGTGTTCACAAACAAGCCTGAAGTGACGAAATCAGTCAGAGAACATCTGTCTTTATTTGTCTTCCCATTCATCCTTTAGGTTTTTCGTTCCAGAGGCTGACGTCTGCTGCAGGAACGACCTCCTCAACCTTTCCGTGCTCCGGCAGACCTGAAGTAGCCTCTGACAGTTGTTCACATCCTCTATGTAGAGGATGTGAACAACTGTCCTTCATGTTTGCAGCTTTTGCAGCTCAAGTATCTTTGTTGGATTGCAATGTCCGTATTTTCCAGTGGATGGCAGCAACAACTTGGGTCTGTCAACAGTTTGGAAACCTTTGTGTTGCTTTTCATTCAAAGCACTTGAAAAGTGTCCCGGACAGCTCCAAGAATTATGGAAACTGTCTTACAGAACAATATTTTAATGTCATGGTTACAATAATCAACATCACTGATTTCTGCAGCCCCGGTAGTCAGAGAATGTGAGTTTGATCTACTTCTCATTTCTGATCCAGACTGAACTGCTTCTCAGTGGCTTACACAAAGGTTGAGTGGGTGCTCACCTGGTCCAGTCCAGACTGTAATAACCAGTGGGTCGTGCAGCACATCCAGTTGGGCATACCATGCCATTTAGGAAAAGAAAAAAAAAAAAAAAAAATCTGATGAAGCTTTCGAAAAGTATGGTTTAGTACAGTCAGATCTGGAAGTCTGCACTGAGATCTTCCCTCAGCTTCAGCTAGACTTTAACTTCAGGGACAGCATTCCAGTCAGACCATGAAAAGAGAAAGCCCATTTAAAGTAGAAACACACCGTTCAAAACCATGTTGGTGAGATAGAGTGCATTAAATCTCCATTTTAAACAAAGTTGAATTTGTGCAGGTTTAACTTCACCTGTGGAGGTTATAGTAGGTTTTAGGTCCATTTGACATCATAGAAAATGTTAAATGTCTCTTGCTTTATGTACAGTACAATACTGTAAGTATTGTCCATGAAAAAATAATTGAAACATAAAAATGCAACAACAGGAATGTTATCAGACACATCAGCTAAAGTCCACCCAAGAGGTTTTAGTATGGTTTGTGTTCAAGACTGAAATATGAAATAATCTGGAGGACTTCCATGGTGAATCTGTAAAGAGACAGACATGATTTTGCAAAATTTTTACTGATGTTTCTGGATCTCCATGAGGAGAGATTATTTATACAGTCGTCATCAAAATTACTCATACCGTTCAATTAAAGAAAAGGTCAAATTTAAATAACAAGAAACAAAAGAAACTAATAATAAAAATTTACAAAATTATAATTCAGTAAAATAAAATGTTACTTTTGAATTGTGATTGGAAAATAATAATAAAAAACAAAAACAAAACTGTCCCAGACACATTAGAGCACTTTTCCCATCAATAGTGGACTAACATACCTGTCAACAGGTGCAGACGTTTTTATGAACATCAGAGAAAACACCTGATTGCAGTGATTGCCTCAAAGTGTTTCTCAACAAAATTTTAGCTTCGGAGCCCCATCATGCTTGTTTATTATTTATTGTGTGTTTGTTTTTAATATTTCTTTCAAACCACAATTCAAAATCAATGTCATGATTTTCATAGAATTTTTATTTTTTATTAATTTTGTTAATTTAATCTTATTTCTCTGACAGCCGACTTTTTTCCTTCTTTAATTTGAGGATATGAATAATTTTGAGGAGGACTGTATATATTACAGTCCTTTTAGGGGACTTTAACATGTTAATTATGATTAATGAACTGAAAAAAAAAATCACAATTTGCATTTGAATGTTTGTCAGTGCACAATTTCTGGTTACACTAATTACAAATCAGAACTCAGCAACTTTATCGCTACATTTAGTGAGTTTTCAGACCCTTTAATCACTTTTCCCCTTAAAAAAGCAACTACTTACATTTTCTGGTGTTATTGGAGACTTTTGGAGACAAACATGAGAGAATATATAATTTACTCCTCAAACAAAAGTGGGCACTGACAGAGGCCCTTCCTCTGTCCCAAAACACACACCGAGTCTGCAGGGAGCATCAGTCCCAGCTGCAGTCAGAGCAGGAGATATTCATCTCTGTCCATGAACCAGACTGAGAATGAAATGCTTAAAGCTGCAACTGGCTGATCGCATCTCATCTTAATGATGTGGACAAAAATATTCTAAAAGTTAGAATTAATGTAAGATGTTGTAGACTTAGAGAACAGCCAGAGCTGTTACGATGCTTAAAATGAAACTTTAACTTCTCATCTGTTCAGTTTAGGCCAGGAATATTTTCCATTTCATTTTCTACTTTAAAAAAAAAAGGCAATTAAATGCATGTTTCCAGATATTAACTTGAGTTAATTAGCTTGAGTTTACAATATGTTTGTGTCTATTATTTGATTCAGTCATCTACTAAAATTTAAGTAAATTTTTAAAAATGTTGCATTTTGGGGGTAAGTGTTATATGCAATTAAAATGAACTAAAATTAAAATTAAATTAAAATTAATCAAGATCAATTAAATTAAAGACCTCTAATTACATCTTGTATTCGAGTCTCAGCAATAATTCCATTCCAAAACAAACTCCGGAGGATAACATTTTTTCTCTCCTATTTTTTCCATCACGTTTTAAAGTTTCATTCAAACATGAACCTATATGAGAACCTGTATTTATGACTTGCTTCATTTTTCCTCCAGTTCCATTCACAGATGTTTCATCAGATAAATGATCTTTTCCAACATGTTAATGTGGTTTTTTCTTTAATAGCGTCTCTTAAATACTAACTGGAACACAGATTTTAAGTAAGAAATGTTAAAAACATCAAATAAACACAACTGAACAGTAACATTAATTTGATATGTTATTAAATGGGCATGAGGAACACAGAGCTGATCCTCAGCACTGACAACATCCCAGAATAGAGTCCAATCTGGTTTCAGCCCAGTAGTCAGTGGAAACCAGTCTGACCAACAGTGTTCTGGTGGAAGAAGCTGTGGATCTGCTGGGCGCTGGCCTGGCCCACCACAGTCTCCAGCTCAGCAGCAGAGGCGTTGCAGAGCTGCTGGATGGTGGTGAAGTTCTGCAGCAGAGTCTGACCTTTGACTCTGCCCACCCCAGGAATCTGCTGGACCAGAGCCAGGACCAGTGGGTCCAGCAGCCGGCATGTGCTCCTCCTTCTGAAGGGGTTCTCTCTGGCCTCCCCATGAACCTGTACACAGAGAGGAAGAAGACCATCATCTATCATCATCATCAGTAGAGTTGCTGACTCTACTGATGATATGAAACACTTACGATCTGAGCGATGAGCTGTGAGGCCTCCGTCTGCCCGCTGACCGGCAGCAGAGACAAACCCAACTCCAACGCCACAAAGGTCTGCACAGCAGAGAAGTACTGCTCACTGAGCCTGGTCCTCTCCACCAACACTAGCTGCAGGAAGCTGCTACTGACCTGAAAACGAGAAAAAGCACCTTCAGACCAGAGAGAAGAGCACCGAGAAGCTATTATAGAACTGGTTGGTCTGGCTTCATACATTACGGTAGCGAACCAGCTTCCTCTTGTAGCCGTTTCCTGCTATGACGTCACACTCGGACACATACAGGATGCTGGTTTTGTTGGGAAGGAGGAAATCTGCCACACCAAGTTCGTTTTCAAAGAGGATCTTTACATCTCCACCTACGGCAGAAGTTCAGCTTGTTTAGGGAGGTCTGCACCTGAGAGAAGATGTTCAGAAACACTGATCCTGTCTAGAGATGCACCGATCCCATACCGGTTCGGATCGGATATCGGTTCTGATACTGACAAATTATCTGGATCAGATATCGGATGAATTTGGCTGATCCAGCATTCTGATCCAGTTATTTCTGTTTTTATCAATATCATAATTGTACACTTTATTTGTTAATAAACATATTAAGTACATTTATATCTGTGTTAATTTGTTACCATTTTTTCAGAACAAGGCTAAATGTCAAACCTGATGCCTTCACTCACATGGCTTATTCATTCAACAGTAGTATCGGATCGGTATCGGTCGATAACACACAGTCCCGGTATCAGAATTGGATTGTATTGAAAAAAAAAACAAACCCAAAACAAACATAAAACAAAACAAAACGCATGGGTGCATCCCTAATCATGTCAGTCTGCTGCAGCATCTGACAAAGTGTTTCTGGGATCAAAGGGAGACAAACAGCTGAAATTAGCGGCACACAACATACATTTCAGATTTAAAAACATCAGGTTTGTTTCTACTCAGACAAGCAGGATTTAAAAGATAAATCTTATCCTCATAACAAGTGGAAATGCAAACTATGTTCCTGTCTGAGATCTGACACCATTTCAAATCTAATTGCCATCTAAACCAAAACCATGGCATGGCAGGTGGTCCAGATCTTTGGTGAATTAAGTGAATCCAACTGTTTCACTCCAGGATTTCTCAGCATTCATCTCTTTCAGTTTGCTGTTTTAGAACTGGTTGTAGAAAATTCATGTTTGAAAGCATGAAAAAGATGCTGCACAAGTCTTTCTTGGAACAAGTTAAAGTTTTACTGCAGTTCCACTCCCAACAAACCCCTTCAATCACTCCAAGTTAATAAATTCTTTCCAAATACATCTATTTACTCATGCTTGTACTTTTTATTTTTACACTGAAATGACACACTGCAGAAAAATAGAAAATCTGTCTTTTTTTTTCTTCTACAAAGGACCCGAAAAGAACCTGCAGACCTGCTAACAACTGAGCTGTCTGTAAAAACCTCTAATACAGGACAAACAGAAGTTCATATCTTATATATTGTCTTTTCTTCTCACATTTTGCTGAGGGTGTGAGGGTAAAGCAAGCTCTGACTCTCTCTGTGAAATTAATTAGTTCAACAAAAGCTAAACAATGCAAAAACCCAAATCTTAGCAAGTATATATTTTTAATTTTTAGTCAAAATATCTCATCACACTCAAAATAAGACAAATTTACCTCAAGAGAAACAATACACCAAGATATAAGATCTTGTTTTAAGGCAATGCATCTTATTTCAAGAAATCTTATCAAGAAAATTTTGCTCATGCCATTGGCAGAATTTTCTTTGCTCATAAGAGAAAAAAAAAATCAAAATAATAATACTTTAAAAAAAATGCTTGCAAAACGCAAGTTTTTGCTGTGAAATTATTCGCACACTTCGACTAACCCACATAAATAAATGTTACTTTTTATTCTTAGCAACTGTGAAAACACAAATCCATCTATTATATGCATTTAGTATTTATATACTTTCTTTAGATGCCGAATTTACATTTGTCAACACAGCTTAATAGTCTAAATAAGCTTATAATAATTACATTTTTCTGTATCAATAGTAGCGTATTTAATTTAATTGTCGAGAATATCAGAGGCTTTCAACAGTAATGTGACTTAAGTAGAGCTGTTAAATCATAAATACCTCTTAAACCTTGAATTAGACAAGAATTCCTCCATTTCTCGCTGCAGATGATGTGACCATAAGGAGGACCAACGTTGATGACAACAGATGACTTAGACTCCATTTAAAAGGAGAGTGTTATCAGGACACCGACAGACGGACTAGAAGATAAAGGGTTTCCATCAAGTTAACACGTGAAGAAATAACGAAGACCTCCAAGAAAAACTTCTGACCGAGTTTTTAATTTACCTCCGAAACGAAACTAGAGGAACCACTACTGCCAGTCTTCTGTGACTCGTCTCCTCCTCCGCCCTCTCCTGCCCTCTACAGGACCGGAGGGAAACAGACCGCTCTGCTACTTCGTTGTCTCAGGAAAGCAGCTGCCCTGAAATCTTAATTAGGACATATTCTAATCTAAAAAAGGGGAAAAGTCTCCATGTAAACCTGGCTACTGTCACTGCAGTGTTTATGCTTTCTCAGTAATTACAATTATTACTACACACCATGTCACATTGTGCCAAAAAGTGCCAAAAATATTTGATGTACAAATGAAAAAGTTGTGCTGTAACTCTTAAAGGAGTGCGTACAAAGCATATGGCTTCATCCAGGACCACATCTAAAACCTTGCAGGCTTCTGTGTTAATGATTATGGGGGTCTGCGTGTCTGATATGAATGGTTAAATGTAGGGATGCACAACATAATCGGCCCCCGATCGGTATCGCCCTATATTGGCCTTAAAATTGAGAATTGGACATTGGCCACCCCACCGACATTTAACTGACATTTAACTGATCAGCCCACCGTTTCTAAATTATTTAAAAAACAAAAAAACAAAAAAAACAACCTTCTTCTTCAAAAACTTCTTTTTTACAGTTTTTAAAACTTTTAAATACTAGGGATGGGAAAAAATATCGATGGACTGAAATATTGCGGTATTTCATCATCGTTGTATTACAAAACCTTGCAAGAATTCACAAAAATTTCACGATATTTTCATATGCTGATATCATATCGACATTTAAAAACATGGTATTGATCTATTTTACTAACAAAATCTCACGATATTTAATCATTCTGTTATGAAATCTCGCAAGAATTCACAAAAATTTTGTGATATTTTCATATGCTGCTATCATACTGACATTTAAAAACACAGTGTTGATCTATTTTACTAACAAAATCTCATGATATTTCATCGTTCTGTTAAGAAATCTCACGAGAATTCATGAAATATTGTAAAGTAAAATAGATCGATGAGTTTTTAAATATAGATCTGATATTGGCATATGAAAATATCGTGATATTTCAGTGTATCAATATTTTTTTCCCACCCCTATTTTTCAAAGCATCGGAAACGGATAACAAAACTGCTACTTGCAATGAATGCTTATTTTTTCAGCTTTAATATTGGTATCGATATCGGTTAACAGCCACATAAATTTTAAAATATCGGCATATCGGATATCAGTCAAAATTCCAATATCGTGCATCCCTAGTTAAAAGCAATGAATTTGATCATCCCACCAGCTGTGCCACCAGTTTTCCAATCTCCAAAATGTTTGTGTGCAAGTATCAGAGTTTGCACACATTCCATCAAGTTTGTTTAAGTGTGTGAAAATTCACATACGCCACTTTCAGGCCCCATTTTGTACATAAGCAACATTTGGAAATGAGCACCCAGGTTTGCGTGAGTGGATGCGGGTCAACGTCAGGCAGGCATCTGGAGGCTAAGAACATATCGTCCTGATTTTTGCATTGTTCCTTGCTCGCACAGATCCATCCACATCCTCTGAATATTCTGATGACAAAATCTCCTGGAAATGTTGGGAAATTCAAAGTTTTATCAAACTTTAGCTTGACATTTCTGAATCTCCTTCCATTTTTTCCTTCTGAGACTGTTGTTTTACATCCAACATGTTAACAATTCAGCTCTTTCATTTCAGCACCACTTACATGTCCAGGTTTCTGTTGCCTCCATCTGAACCTTTCTGACAGATATGAGATCAGCTAATATAAGAATAAAACAGGGAAATAATTACTGTAAATAAAACCAGTTCAATATGTGCAAATCCTTGTTATTTTATTTACATTTTGTTGTTTACAAGTGCTTACTATTTGTGTGCTGCAGCCCAAGAGAAGTTCAAGTTTTAACATCAGAGTCTGATTGACATTAGACTATCAAAACCCCAGAAATGTCCACTTTAAGGCAGGTTTACAGAAATGTTCAGACAGAATCTGTCAGAAATGTGTGAGACTGAGCACACTGGGTACAGGGTTTTAGTTCAAGATAAGAGCTTGAATTAAAAACAGAAGACTTGAAATTACATTTTACAAGGCAATGTACAGTAGGGCCAAGAAAACCAACAAGCAAAAGAATAAACATAAAAAAGTAAAGAAAATCAGCTTACAGTGACAAAAACCCCTCGCTTATAAAATCACTCAGATCTGAAGATGTCTGAAAGGACCACCAACAAAATCTGCAGAGAAGTACTGTAATGATCTTCTCATAAATCCTGCACCAGAAAGGAGGTCCAACATGTTGTTCAGCCTGGTTTTGTGTCTCTTCATCCCTCCTCTTCATCAGAGTCAAGTGGTCCTCGGTTCAGAGGTAGGGATGGTTTGATCCGCTGCCAACGATTTGGTGGCCAGATAATGTGAGAGGCACGTCCATGAAGGAGCCCCACAGACACCTGAGAACAGAGAAGCAATCATGTCCAAACATGTCCCCGGTACACATCCTACCATAATAAACAGCTGGAAAATAAAGTATAAACCCTATGTCATCTGCACCATTCTGCATAAAATAAAACAAGACAAATGATTTTGTGGTAGAAAGTAAGTAAAAAGAGAAGAAAAAGAGATGACTTTAGTTTCTGACCTGAAGTGATAGACGAGTCTATCTAATACTTTCACTGCAGCTGCAAAATTAAGACTAATTATGGCACTTTAACTCGCCACCTGCAGCCGAAGATCCAGAAACATCATCATGGTAACAAAGCTGAGGATGAAACAGCTGATGGTTGTGGTGTCAAACTCTACATATTGCATCTTAAACAGATTACAGGGGTCTTAATAAAATTTGACACCCACTTTTGGACTCACTGGCTTTACTGGGACTGGAAATCTGGGCCCATGTTTTGCCTGTAGTGCGCCTTTCATATCAATCACCTTTTTCTTTGCTAAAAATGTAATATTTCACAAACAGAGGAGCAAGCAGATGACCTCAGTTAATATGGAAATGTTACAGAGGGGGGTTCAGGTCATTATTAGGCACATAATTCACTTTTATGGACAACCAAATAACTGTGTTACCTTCAGTAGTTTCGAAAATACAGTATATATAAAAAAACAACCTAAAGAAATGTGACATCACTCCATATCTGTAACTGATGCCTTAAAAATTCACTGCTGTCCCTGTAAGATGCCTCCCGCTGTTTCTGACACGCCCACTCCACTCATCACAACACTCTCATGCTCTGGTGGGGTGGAGCTCAGCAAGGGAGGGGGAGGAGCTTCGTGGTATTGGAGGTGCTCTGTGGTAGCAGCCGTTCTGGCAGCCATGTTGGTTTCCACAGGAGATTCAGGCATTTCTCAAATGTGTGTGAATGAGTCAAAGTAACCCCTGGGGCATGTTTTATGGGGAGGGAATGACATGATAACATAATAAAAAGCTAAAAAAAAAAAAAAAAAGTAAATTTTGCATGTTACCCTCCCTGTGCCTCCTGATGAGGAGGCACATGAAAACAAACACAACATGCCCTCTTGAGTATTGTTGCTGACCGTGTCCATCCCTTCATAACCACAGTGTAGCATCTTCTGATGGCTGCTTCCTGCAGGATAATGAACCATGTCACAAAACTCAGATTATCTCCAACTGTTTTCTGTAACATGACAATGAGTGCATTGTACTCCAGTGGCCTTCACACTACAATAAAACACGTTTTGAATGTGGTGCAATGAGAGATTCTCATCATGGATGTAGCAACAAATTTCACTAAATGTGTCACCATATTGACATGATAGCTTTATCATGTCAATATGGTGACACATTTAGTGAAATTTGTGATCACTAAAATAAGGTGCAATATTCCACCTTATTTTTACTACTTCACTATTTATATTATGTTTTATTTATGACCTGGACGTTGTAGCTGCTACTGTACAAGAGATGTCGTCAAACAGAATTTCATTCTACCCCTTGTAATGTCAATAAAGCTTCTCATCAGAAAACCATTAATACTAAAGATGAGATTTGTTTCATTTGCAGAGGACAAAAATTGCACTGATGCAGAGGAAAAATATAGAGGGACCCAACTGCAGTCATGATGGCCGACAAAGGCGTTGCCATATATCCAATCCACGCTGGAAGCTTGAGACTTCCGGTATGGATTGGATGTATGGCGGCGCCCTTGTCGGCCATTGTAACTGCAGGAAGGTATTCTTGAAAATGTCAAGTGGTCTGAATTGTGTTTTCTATGAATGGACACATAAGGGTGGATGCAGTTCTGCATCCATCACACCCGCTCGACCAGCCAGTGGAGACAGTGTTTGCGTTTTCTTCAGATGGTCAGGAGACTTCATTTCTGCACATGGATGGGCCACCACAGACTTCAGAGCTTGAAGGTTGGATATGGAATATGGACACAACAGTGACCTCACATGTGTCGAGGTTATAGCTGCAAAAGCAGAAAAACAACTCCAACCGTATTGCTGCCAGCAAGGCTGCCAGGCTCGCTGCCAGTACAGCAGGTGACCAGCAGTCTGCACCATGTCCATGTGCAGAGGAGTTTTATCATTCACAGCAAACAATAGCCACGTTAGCAAACAAGTTAGCTTACCGATCCAGGAGAAAAGTCGCCATTTCCGCATTTTGATGCTGTGGAAAATGTTTCTGTGGGTCCATTTATTGTAGGCTTTGCTTACCAGTAAACCCAGTCCAGCTTTTGCTCTTCTCAGGTCTGAGATGGATTACAATATCTCCAGGGCTCTGAAGCAGCTGCTTGACTTGCACACTCCACCATTTTTCCCTGTGCCAGCCTAACTGTACCGTTCATACTACTGCCAAAAAGTATGCTACTGCCACTTAGATTGTGTCCGGCTACTCGCAATGGCGGCCTGCATTGGCTTGTAGATGTAAACATAACGTCATTGTCAAACCCTTTGAAATTCACTTTAAATTTATTTTCAAGCTGAATATAATTTTTAAAGGAAATGCTGTACATTCATTCTGCAACCCTCCAAACGCCTTGTGGAGGTATTATTATTTTCTTTTTAAAATATAGCTTTTATTAAAAATGTTCCATATTCAACCTTTAACCCAACTAGGTGACAAAACATATGAATGCATTTCTTTTTTTCTTACACTAAACATTGTATAACAACACACAGAGTTCAGAATGTATTATGACTTGTCTTAATATTCCTGGTCCATTTTATCATAGAAACATCAAATTAAATTAGAGCTGCATCATGAAACTCGTTTCTAACATGGAGACAGTGATCATTTTTAAGCTTAACTCACCTTAAATTTTTGCAACCATATAATTTTAGACACGGATACGATGTAACAGCAGTGTGACGAGCCCATACCGGTCCGAAGCTGTTGCTGTCCAGACTGTGTCCGTGATGATCCCCCTCAATCCAGAAGTGGCCATCAGGGACTCGAACATAGCGGTTCTTGTAGCCTAAAGTCCTGCTCAGATGGACAGAGAAGTGCAGAGTCCACAGAGATGAATAAGGATCCATTTTTCTGTGCTGCTCTGTGGGTTTACTTCTGTTTTTGGTTCAGCACTTCTTAATGCTGGTCTGTAATCCTGGTGTCTAAAAAAATCCATGTTCTAGTTTAATTTATATTCCACTTAGTCTTACTACTGTTTTATTTGATACCGATTTCCTTTTCATGTATTCTGTTGTGTTTACTTCCTGCTCATCTGTTACACCAAGTTTGTGTTTGTTACCACAGTGGCCTGTTGTTTTCATACAGCATGTGTAATGTGACTGCTGTGTCAGCAACAACAATCTAGAGTTCTGGTTACCAGTCAGTAAGTTACTTCCCCACAGGATGATGCCAGTTAATCTGATCTAAAATCAGCTGCAGTAAACCTTTGACTTCCAGCTTGACTATTTAACTATTTAGCAGTTGAGTTTTATTTTTACTTAAAAATTACATCAATCTGCTGATATGTTTATTTGAATATTTGTAAGTACTTCAGAGTGAGGAGGGTTCAGATGATGAATCAATGATGAGCTGATGAGAAAGAAGTTACTACCTACCGAATGAAGTCTCCCTCCAGGCCAATGACACGTTTGATGATCTTCTGCTTGGGATTTCTGGGGGACCTGAAAAACAAGTTCAAGTTCAACTTTATAGCATATATAGAAAAGCACTCAGAGAGCGCAGACCTCCGCCAAGCAGCTCAACTGCCTATTTTTGTGTGTTCTGGATCATTGTTTCTTGAAGTTTCTCTGGATCTGGATCAACTTTCGAAACATTATAGAACTCATTGAGATCCTTTCTTATAATTTTTACCAACCAGTCGGGCCATTTGTACAGAGTTATATGGAACAATTCCAAAAATTTGGCCTATTAGGGTGATGTTGATGTAAGACTAGGCATTGGCAAGGAGGTTTGATGTTCACCATGGGGTGTCGGTCAAAACACGCAGGACTCACTTGTGCAGTTAACTGTCTTTACTGGTCACTCTTAATCACAACAGCACAGTAATGCAACAAACGACAGGCTTGCAGGTGAGGAATTCCAGGGCTAGCTAAGGTGAATGCCTGGATGGAAGTGAGTGTGGTCTATAAACACAGAAATACAAAGCCAAGAGGAACATTCATTTGGCAAATAAACACATTCAAGGTATTAATTATTACAAATAAATCCCTTACAGTTAGGACTAATCATGCATATGTGTTCAAGGCTAACAGATAAAGTAACTGGCATGTAGCAGGTCCGCTAGCTTAATAGCATAAAAAGGCACATGGTGAATGGAGGAACGCTTCTGAAGAAGCAAATCAGCTAAATAACATTAAAGGCTAAATAAACATCCTGTTCAGGCAGAAATGCAACCAGTTACTTACAGTTCTTCACAGATGCACACAGTTCACCATATTCAACTGGCTAGAAGTCTGTCAAACGGGCTTCTCTCCTCGTGCTCACTGCTGCTAATAAGTAATTTTTTCTGCATCATGTGCTCAGTAGCGCAGCTGCACACTTCTGCCACAAGGGGGCACTCACACCTCATTAACAGCCTTTCTAACATGATCTATCGCTCAGTGATAAACAAAACATTCCTGGATACAGAAGGTTATCCGGATCACCACCAAAATTTAATGGGTTCGTATTTGGGGTGAGACGCATGGCTGGTGAAAATTTCAGGTCAATCCGTCCTGAACTTTTTTCGTAAAGTTGCTGACAGACGGAGGGATGGACAAACAAACACTACCGACAACACCTCCTTAACAGAGGTAATTACAGTACAACAACCTTGGTGTCTCCAAGTGATGCACAATTAATGATCAAGAAAAAAACAAAAGCAAAAGCTGTGAGAAAAAAACAAAACAAAAAAAGTTCAGCTCGACTATGTTTAAAGGCCGTTGTTAAAAAACAGCTCTAATGTGTAGAGGCAGACGGTTCAACAATTTTAGGGAAGACATGAAGAAAGCTGTCACCTCAGGAAGTGAGTCTGGAAAGCGAAACGTGAAGGAGCTGTGACATTTAACGCTTCAAAAACAAGTTACAAAATTTTGAACAGGATCCTAAATCTGACAGGGAGCCAATGAAAATCATCAAGGACGGGGGTGATGGGATCGCATCATGTCCTCCCAGTTAGCATATGAGCAGCTGGGTTTTGAGCAACTGGAGTCAATGAAGAGATGACTGGTCAAGATCGCAATACAGTAAAGGGAATTACAATTGTCCAATCCAATTCTCTAAGTTTAGGGAATCTCAAAGTCATTTCTAGGCAGGTGGGTCTTAGCCTTACCAAGCACTCTCAAATGCAAAAAAAAACCCCAAAACAAAACAAAAAATTTACCACTGAGCTGACTTGCTTTGTGAATATTTGATCTTCAAAAGTTTTAAACAGGACATTCTATTTGTCAGACACTGTGAACTAGTGGAAAGGTGTCCCCCTACTTAAGTAAAAAGGCACATCTAACCAATAGGGAAACTATGGACGGGACATTCCTGGGGATAAAGTTAAAAAACTTGGCAAGGCTAGGGCATGACCAGTACATATGGATGGGTGTGGCTTCAACAGTTTTATACTCATCACAATAAGGATTGGTGCTAGGATAAATATGCAGTAGTTTAGATTTTGAATTGTGTGACCTGTGTACCCTTTTCAACTGGATTAAGCAGGGAAAGGCACAATGAGAGAACAAAATGATTCTTTTAGATATTGAATTCCAAGTTTCTTGTGATAGTTTCCTCCTCCCATGCTGCTGCGAGACATGGTGCAAGGGGAAATTTTAGATTTGGCAGCAGAGCAGAGGACAGAAATGAGTCTTCTCTGGGATGGGTTTAAACAAAAGACTGTTTCAACAATTGTTGAGTCTGGAAGAGTAACAAGGCCGAGCTTAAAGGAGTACAAATAGTGCTTCGCTTGCAGGTGTCTGAAAAAAAAAAAATGGTTCTTGAAGACCGAATATTCTGCTTAATTGTACAAATATAGTCAAGATGTTGTCCATGACTGGATCTTTGAAACTATTGATGCCCTTCTTGTGCCATTCCAAAAATAATAATAACAATAATAATAAATGATGTCATGTCATTTTCTGTACCGCTTATCCAATTCAGGCCACTGTTGGCATTTTTCAAACCCCCCACACCTCCAACCCAGCCAGGGCTTGAAGTAGCAGTTCAACCAGCAACTTTCTTACTATATGACCCACCTCTTTGATACCAATTTCATTTTTATTCCATGTCGTGTGCTTTTATGATTGGTCTGTGGTCTGATGCTGCTGTTTTAAAGTACCTTATAAATAAAACTGGATTGGATTGAAATGAAGTTGCATTTTCAGTAAAAAGTTTGTGTACTTTAAGTTCTACTCGGTATATGTCATTCATCCCATGCTCTGAGACACATGGAGCTTTTGACTTTCTTAATGTCCCTGGCAGTATTTAGTTTCTAAATAGAAACTTCTCGTCCTCATCTTAATTGTTTCTTGCTTTTCTTCTCTTCAGCAGTTCATCAAATAATACCTTCTTCTTTCATTTATCCAGTTAACCCCCTCTTTCTTCTCCTATTCTCCCCTCCATCACCTCCTCCTGTCCGTTACTGTGGGGATACTGGCAATCATGACTAACTGACAGCTAGAGAGGCCAATGAGATTCACCAGAGTCACAGAACTGAATACTGATTGGCTGATCCCCTGGGAGCTGCATGTGTGTATTAGTGTGTATTCATACTGCATGTGTGAAGTGATGGATGATCTTCTCTTTGACAGGAAAAGGTCTCTCACCCCTCTCTCCATCTTTTATAGTCCCTCCTCTCTCTCTCTCCCTCTCTCTCTCTCTCTCTCTCTCTCTCTCTCTCACTGTTGCTGCTGAGCAGAGGAGCAGAGGAGAGAAGTCATTTGTTCTGGAGATTCTGGGGGAAAACAGGATGTTAAGATGCAGCGCTGCATGCCGTAAATAAAACACACACACGTTTTATCGTGCTGCAACCATGCCAGGAATTCCTGCTGTTGGAAATCTGCTGGATGCTACATGGGATGTTGATGGTGAGTGTTTGATTGCTTCATTAACTGTACGTTCGGTTAGACTGCAGCAGACCTTCACCACTGTGGTGACTCGGACAGACGAGATGAAAAAGAAAACAGGGCTTTGGATGCCAGCCTGAGGATACTGCAACTCCAATCCCCTGTCCTCGTCTGGTGAATCTAAAAGTCTCTTTTTTCTTAATCTGTTAGCTTGTTTGTTCAGGACTGGGCAGCCTGGAGAGAGAGGAATGTGGAGCTGTGTTTATGTCACTCCACAGGTTCACCTACTGAAGTCAAAGGCAGACTGTGCAACAAGATCAGAGCATGCAGGGGTCTGTTTTAGAAAAGTGGCGTTCACATTGCTTAACTAGTGTGTGTGTGTCCCACTGGGAAAAAGCAATTTTAACACATAGCATACCGAAATGATGCGGAGAAACTCAGCTAAATAAAACTTCACTCATTTTTTTTTCGGGGGTGGGGGGTGGGGTGGGGGGTGATGTTGGCCAATTCAGATAGGAGGTAGAAAAAATAGTCCTTGTCAAGGGCAGGTTAAGTGGTGTGGAGGGATGATTTTAGCTGGAGTGTATGGATGACATACTGGTATGGACAGATCATTTTAACTGGTGTACATACATGCTCTTAACTGGCGAGGACAGATGCTTTAAAGTGGTGTGTGTTGTTGGAACAGCAATCAGGAAAATCTCAGTACAGTTTACATTTTGACAAGTGAAGTTAGAGTTTAGTTGTTCACGGCACAGGATACGCTGCAGGGTGATCTGTTTCCACAGTAACAGGCATTGACACTACTGCCCACCTAATCTACCAGAATCTTTCCCTCCCCCACCTCTTCACTCCTGTATTTATCTATACTCATAATTAACATCTGTGCGTTCATGTGTCTGTAGATGCTTGTCCTGAAATCCAGTACATTTCAGCCGCAGTTAAACAAGGAACAAGTGAAAGGGGAAAGATGCTACTTATGCTGTCGAAATAATCTGCTCTGTGATGTCATACATGCAGCAAAACCAGACACAGAGAGCCTAAGCTCAGGTTATGAAGACGTTAAAAACACAAACAACCGTCCTACATGTCCATGTTTGAGATGTCATGACATGAAGAGATGCTCCTCTTCGAAAACAGAAGTTCTCAACCTTCCCATCCTTTTCCACAGTCCATTCACTTTTAATCTACAGCCACTGCTTGCTTCCTTGCCTGAACACCAATTCCAGTTCCAGTAAGTGAGGATAAGAAAAATACAACATTGCACACTACAGAGCTTTATTGGTCATGGTTCCCATCACATGACACAGCTCTGTTGAGTACAGATGTCAGGTGCAACAATACTGTCATCACAATATTGAAGCCAGTCACACCGGATCATCTGGCCAAATGTTTACACCACAGGTGTCAGCAGGCGACCAGCAGGAATGATTTATCATGGTGGTGTCAAACATGCAGCCCAGGGGACCGAACTGGCCCTCCAGAGAGTCCATTCAAGCTGGGGGGATGAATTTGGTAAATGTGAAAATGAAACAGACGATATTAACTGAAATATTTTAATAAAAGTAACTGCAAATCCTAATTTATATGCATTCATACACCAGTAATGCAAACACTGGAGCCAAGGGGATGATGACTACACACACACACACAGAAATGTACACAAATGTACACAATCATACATTCAAAATAACTTCTAGATCTTGAACACTTGCTCTGATTATAACCTGAAGTATACTGTATTTCTCGTTCTTTTATTTGTAGTCTAAGAAAGACAATAATACTATAATGAAACAAGAATAGCAATTGCTGGAGATGTAAAAGAACACCTTCCCAAAAATATTCAAAAATTTAAAAAGTAATCAACAAAAAGAAGAAGAGAGAAGGCAACAATAAACAACAACAAAAAGCAAGCAATGCGACTGCCTATAAGAAAACAAAAACAGTTACACATTGATTTCGTTTAAGATGGGTGAGAATGTATAGAAGACATTGACCCAAACACAATGATACTGGAAAAGCATCTATTGTGAGTCTTGATTTATCAGGTAAACTTCCTTTCTTGACTTGAAATTATTGAGGAATGAAGATAATTTTGCAACATGAAAATGAGAATTCCAAAATGCAAAACCTCTTGTAAGCAAAAAAGAAAACTGACCATGTGTAGTGCAACAAAAAGCAAGATGAAGTTTATCTGTGTGTTTTGTTGACAGAATGGCCCTGAGAGTTAACTGTGAAGAATTCATTAAAAGATATGGGCAGAAAATCAGCAACATGAATATATTTAATGTACATGATAAGTATGTTAATATCATAAACTGACAACACGCTGTTTTTTATTAAATAGAGATGCAGATGAAGACAGTAATTTCTTTGGTGTAATTAATAATCTCTTTAAGTGAATAGGATATGTGCCCGCCCGCACAATATCACAAAACTGAGGTGTGATTAAACTATAATACAGAGTGCTCTCAGCATTCTGTATTATAACGCTTTTCTGATGCCATCAATAGACTTTACTACTTTGTTATTAACAAGGTTGATATGTTTGGACCATGACTACCTCTAATCAAAACCCCTAAAAATTTGGTCAAAGAAACCTGGGTTATTTTTTATTCTTTCCAGTAAATTAAAAAAAAAAAAAATTTCTTTTTCTTTTCTTTTTGATAACTTGTTTTGGGGCCAATCAGAAAATGTAATAATGCCTGAAACTGAATTAGGCTTTCTCTAAACTTTTCAATGCACATGTTCAATGGTTAAATATTTATTGCACATCATGCTGTTTTCCAAAAAGATGACTAACCACAAAAAATACAAAAGTAGAGTCTAAACCGTGACTTGACCTCTAAATGTTCTGGTTTACTGAAATCTTGTTTCTTAACAATCCTGTTCATATTTAGACGTCATAAGACCAAGACGACACTGAACACAGGACAGGTTATTGAGACACTGTCATTTTTATGTTGTGTGAACATTTTACATTTTTCTTAAATCAAAATCGAAATTTGAATATCCCTAACTTTTTGTGAGTAACATATGAGTATATATATATATATATATATATATATATATATATATATATACATATGTATATATATATATATATATATATATATATATATATATATATATATATATATACATATAAATATAAATATACATATACATATATACATATAATATAAATATATATATATTAGGGCTGGGAAAAAAAATCGGTACACTGAAATATCGCAATATTTTCATATGCTGATATCATATTGATATGTAAAAATGTGGTATAGATCTATTTTACTTATGAAATCTTGCGAGATTTCGTTGTTCAGTCAGGAAATTGACCGTTCGTAAGATAACGGTGAAATCTCGCGAGATTTCGTTGGTAAAATAGATCAATATTGCATTTTTGAATCTCTATATGAAATCTGCATATGAAAATATCGCGATATTTCAGTGTATCGATTTTTTTCCCCCAGCCCTAATATATATATATATATATATATATATATGAGGGTGTATTGTGAAGGGACTCCCTTCCATAACAGAAAATATTCACAAGAATATTTACAGCTTCACGGACCACCTCAGTTACTGCAGAACATTCAGTCATAGCCTCTGTACTCAAGGTCACAAATAAATGAAAGCATTAATTTGTTGATCTGACATTAGCCGAAGCCTGCTGTACGCTTGTCACCCATAACAACAACGTTGATTCAGTGCCATCTAAATTATGCAGAAAACCGTTAAACAGACCCAGCAGAGGCCCAGAGACCTGCTTAGACAACAAGGTGTAGTGGCTCACAATCCTTACAGGTTGCAAACTGTGAGCATGTTGTTGTTGGGTGATTTGATCAGTGTATGAAGATACTTTAACTATATATTGACTTGCCATTTATTCACGTGAAAATGAATCATTTTGGGATTTGAACCGGTCAAATGTAACTTAAGTATGATTAATGATAGGTAATATTAAGCCATAACTCTGATGCTGGGGGGGAGAACAATGAAATCAAATAAGGCTAAGTAAGTTGTAATCTTGATCAAGAATCAATATATCTCTCAATTTCACATTGGCATTTTATCTCCTTTTATTTCCAGATAAAGACTGACAACAGTGACAGGAATGGGGGATAACGATGATGGACAGCAGACTGATCTGTCCTCAACCACAGGGACAGCATCCCTCAACCTCCCCTCTGCTTCATAGCACCGCCCCCTGAAGGATATATTGACCTTGACATATCTCAGTGAGCATGACAACCTGGCACAGACTGAACAGAAAGCTCCTCTCTCTTTGCCAATAGCTGCTGCAACAGCAGTGTCAAAGCTTCAGGGACCACATGTCAGTAGAGATCCACTTTGTCCTGCTGCAGGAACAAATGAGCTCTTATTTGTGAAGTTAATAGTGCCAACGGTTGACTCCATAAGGGCCAATTACTGGTTAAAAGGAAGACAGGCCAAAATGAAGGAGACATCGGTTGTGGCTTGTCTGCTGGCTGACCTGTCTCTTATTCTGGCCTTTGAGGGGGTTGCTTATTGTCCCGTGATGTGTCGATGCGAGATACGACCTTGGTTCTCTCCCAGTTCAATTTACAGCGAGGCTGCCACGGTGGACTGTAATGACTTGGGCCTCTTTGTGCTGCCGGAGGGACTCCCTTCAGAAACACAGGTACTGCTGCTGCAGACAAACAACATTGTTGGTATGGAGAAAACTTTGGATTACTTGGTCAACATCTGTGAGATTGACTTGTCTCAGAACAACATTTCCTCAGTGAGTGATGTTAGACTGGGGTATCTCCCCAAGCTGCTGTCACTCCACATGGAGGAAAACTGGGTTCAGGTGCTTCCTAACAGCTTCCTGGCCTCTCTACCAAACCTCCAGGAGTTCTACATCAACCACAACCTTATCTCCACCATCACATCCGGTGCTTTCCAGGGCATCAGCAGACTTTTGAGGCTTCATCTCAACTCCAATCGACTGACAAGCATCAACAGCCAGTGGTTCCAGCCACTTACCAACCTGGAAATACTGATGCTGGGAGAGAACCCCATCCTCCATTTGTCAAACATGAACTTTAAACCTCTGGCTAACCTCAGAAGCCTTGTGCTTGCCAAGATTAATTTGACTGAGATACCTGACAATAGTCTGTGTGGACTTGGGAACTTAGAGAGCATATCATTTTTTGACAACCTACTGAAAAGAGTACCTCACCTAGCACTAACAAGAGTCAAGAACCTCAAGTTTTTGGATTTGAACAAGAATCCCATTGAGAGAATACAAAGGGGTGATTTCAAGGACATGATGCACCTTAAGGAGCTTGGTATCAACAACATGCCTAACCTGGTGTCTATTGACAGTTTGGCCATGAACAACCTGCCAGAGCTGACAAAAATCGAGGCCACTAACAACCCCGTGCTGTCCTACATCGACCCGCAGGCCTTCCACAAGCTGCCAAAGCTGGAGACACTGATGCTGAATAGCAATGCTTTGAGCGCACTTGACTACAGGACTGTGGAGTCCCTGTCTAACCTACGAGAGGTGAGCCTGCACAGTAATCCAATTCGCTGTGATTGTGTCATCCGTTGGGTCAACATGAACAAGAGTGCTGTTCGTTTGATGGAGCCAGATTCATTGTTCTGTGAAGAACCTCTGGAGTACAAAGGCCAGTACGTCCGACAGGTCCCCTTCAGAGAGATGGCAGAGACCTGCCTTCCAACGATCTCAGCTGGGAGCCTTCCCGATCAGGTGGAAGTCCGGAAATGGAGCTCAGTGTCATTGCATTGTCGAGCACTCGGAGAACCAAAGCCAGATATCTACTGGGTGACCCCATCATTAGACAGAGTGCTGCCAGGCAGGGTGTCTGGGAAGTACTACCTGCACCCAGAGGGAAGTCTGGACATCTACAATATCACAGAGCAGGAAGCTGGCTCATACATCTGTGTGGCCCAGAACCTTCTTGGAGAAGATCTGAAGTCTGTGTTAGTTTCAGTAGACAGAAACATTTCCCTACCTTCCAGAAAACCTCTGCAGGTCCACATCACATCTGTTTATTCTCATTCTGTTATGGTTTCTTGGGAAAGTTCAGGTGCTCTGTTAACCCAACTAAGGTGGTCTGTTTTAACAGATAACCATCATCTCATGGTGCCATTTAGAGCCAGGCTTCCTCCTGATGTAAAACAATACCACATCCAGCAGCTGCAGCCTTCCACCTGCTACCAGGTATGCGTTAAAGTCACTGTACCACAGCCTGGGCACAGCCAGGACTGTGTCAATGTGACCACCAGACAGACAGTGGTCCCAAGGCAGAAAAACCAGAACCAGACCAGCCTGGTTATGGCTACCTGCGCTATGTTTTTTATTCTACTTTCTGTGGCTTGTTCTTTTATCTGTATGTCTCCGCACAACCAGGTGCTTTACAGGAAACTGGCAGCTGATCCAGCTGAATCATTACTTATTCCCAGCACTCGTTCATCTTCATCCTCTGGTTGCATTCAAGTTGACAAGGATGGGGTGAAGGCAAGAGAAATGGTCACAGACTTAGCGGAGGACTGTGCATAAAAAACAACCCTGCAGGTAACAGTATTGTGGGAAAAACTGAAGACAATGGACGACATGGAGTCATGACACAATGTTTGTATGAGAACTTAGTAAGATGGCATCATAGGAAAATTCATACACAGTTAAAATTACTTTTCTGTATCTCAAACTGTGACTTAGCAGAGCAAGGCAGGTGCATTAAATATATTGTAGGTGGCTAGCAGGAAGTATTTTGTCTGAAAAAAGAGAAAAAAGCTTCTATGTCTGCAGAAAGATGTATGCTATAAAATTAAACTGTGCAGAGCAAACAAGTCAAAAACAACTTGCAGGCCAATAAAACTGAGAATAAAGCAAGCAATCTTATGAACAAATGCATTTTTCATTAAAACTATGTTGTGTCTTAAACACTATAATCTTCTCTTTAAGTGTGGATAAAATGCCATTTAGTCTCATCTCCATCTGAATCACACAACTATGGATATATGGATCATGTGAGCCTACCTTCAGCACAGATACTTAAACACAGAGGTGTCAAACTGATTACAGTTCAGGTTCCTCGTTCAATATAAAGTGGATTAGACCAGTAAAATAACAGCATCATATCATAACTATAAAAAGTGAAAGCTCAAAATTTTCCCACTTGTTTAGGAACAAAGAAGCACAAGGACATCATCAAGATGTTTATGTTTAATGAACTTTCCTTTCATGAAATATCAAAAGAAACCTGACATATTTACACATTAATCACAACTTCCAGATCATAATGTATCAATAAAATCCCCAGAGATACAAAGGCACAGTATCAGGAACTGAAAAGTCTATGATTTCACATTGTCATCAGTGCAACTTTTCAAGATCTGGAAGTTATTTCAAATGTACAGTATGCGTACATTTCCACGTGTGTAGTAAACTTGACCACCTGAATTGGCTGAACTCATAATACAAATTGAAGTCAGATCTATTAAAAAGGAAAGGCATAAAAGATTTTAAAAAACAAACAAACAAACAAAAAAGCTATCCCATTGCCTTGGAAATGTTTTAGATTTAAATATTAAAACTGAAACCTCACATGGACAAATTAGGAATAACATTTAATTTCATACAAATATTATGGTTAATGTCTTGTATGTTATTCTCATATTTACTCAATTTATCTGGTGAGCCAGACTGGACTTTCTGGAGGGCCAAATTTGGCCGTATATTTTGAAACCCCTGTTTTAATTTTTTTTTTTTTTTTTTAGAAAGAAATGCTACAGAGCTTGAGCTGTTCTTTGTGTGCTATGTGTGTATCTTAATAGGTATGTACACATGCGGAATAAGTGTGAAGATGTTAGCAAAGCCATTGTTTTTGAGATGCACTACATTCCCTTTAATTAAATATCCAATATGGATTCCCAGCACAGAGCCCAGTGCAGTGATGAATCGACTCCATGTGGAAACTGATGGGAGGCATTTATCAGTGGGACTTGGTCATAGATCAACCAGGTTTTAGCAACTTGGACACAGCTTTTAGAGCAGAGCCATTTGTCACCACCACAGCAGTCAAATATGACCCATTAGAGGACGGGACGGAACAGGTCAGTGAGGACACGCTAACCCAGCCATACCCTTCCCAGGGGGACACCCTCACATCTCATGGCCACAGGGTTCTTCTGTTAGTGCCAGACTGAGTGTGAGATGAGCCAGTGCCACAAAACCACAACAGAACCATTTCAGTCCAGAACAATGACAGTGCCAGAACTGGTGATGCTGGTCTTATTTGAGTGTCCACTTTATCAGTGCTCGCTGATGAAAAGCATTTTAGCTACTGAGATGAAAAAAGAAAGATCATGAAGAGGTGCTGACAGGTCATTTAGAGCAGGGGTGTCAAATCTACAGTCCGTGGGGCCAAGCCAGCCCTCCAGGGTGCATTCAGGCCTGCAAGATGAATTTGATGCATATGAAAATAACACAGACAATATTCATAGTAGTATTTTAAATAAAACAAATGTAATTCCTAATCTGTTCAAATGAGGTTTCACTTCTGATGATTAAATCTAAAATATTTCCAAGGCAGAAGGAAAACCTGTTCCTTTTTAAATCTTTCTTAGCCTACTTAATAAATCTGACTTCAGTTTGTAGTATGAAGTGAGTCAGGTCAGGTAGTCAGGATTACTACACATGAGGAAATGTGTATGTACATGTAAAACAACTTCTAGATCATGAAAAGTTACTCTGATCATTATGTTAAATATTTCTTTAAGTTACAGTTAGTTACTGGGATTACATATTTTGCACTTGCAAATGTGTTTGTATTCGGGCTAGGCATTATTGTCATGTTAATGCATTTGGTTAACGCTGTCAATTACTTTATCATACATTAACACAAACTTTTATCTTTTTTGTCTTTTTTTTCTTCAAAGTTTTTTGCTCGCTGGCTCTGAACACATAGAAAAACCTCATACCGACACTGTCTGAATCCCTGAACCAGAGGGGGTTCTATAAAGGCTGACCAACTGTGACTCATTACAGAGCTATGACTGTGTAGAGTTGACAGTAATCGTGAGAGTGGTTTTATTAGATGGAAGATCCTTTTTTCTGTCTGGCACTGACAAAAAGAAGAGCAAAAAAAAAAGAAAAAAAAAAGAGACAAAGACAGTTGTCAGGCTGTGTGTGTATATACTGTATATACATATATACATATACAGTTGTGTGAAAAAATTTTTGCCCTCTTCCTGGTTTTTTTTTTTGGGTTGTTTTGCATGTTTGTCACACTTTGAGACAAACATGCTTGTGTTTGTTTGAGATCATCAAACAAATTTAAATGTGATGTGAGACAAAGACAACACAAGTAAACACAAAATGCAGTTTTCAAATGAAGATTCTTATTAGTAAGGGAGGAAAAAAAAATCCAAACCTCCATGGCCCTGTGTAAAAAAAAGTGATTGTCCCCTCTGTTAAAACATAAATAAACTGTGGTTTATCACATCTTTGGAAAGCTGAGTTCAATTTCTCTAGCCACACCAAGGCTGGATTACTGCCACACCGGTTCTCAATCAAGAAATCACTTAAATAGGACCTGCCTGACGAAGTTATGTAGACCAAAAAGATCTTCAAAAGCTAGACATCATGCTGCAATCAAAGAAATTCAGGAAAAAATGAGAAACAAAGTGAGATCTATCAGTGTGGAAACAATTACAACATTCTAAAGCTTTGGGACTCCAGCAAACCACAGTGAGAGCCATTATCCACAAATGGTGAAAACATGGAACAGTGGTGAACCTTCTCAGGAGTGGCCGGCTGACCAATATTACCCCAAGAGCACAGCAACGACTCATCCAAGAGGTCACAAAAGATCCCAGAATAACATCCAAAGAACTGCAGGCCTCACTTGCTTCAATTAAGGTCAGTGTTCATGACTCCACTATAAGAAAGAGACCGGGCAAAAATGGCCTCCATGGCAGAGTTCCAAGACCAAAACCACTGCTGAGCAAAAGGAACATAAAGGCTCGGCTCAGCTTAGCCAGAAAGCATCTTGATGATCCCAAAGACTTTTGGGAAAATACTCTGTGGTCTGATGAGACAAAAGTTGAACTTTTTGGAAGGTGTAGGTCCCATTACATCTGGCGTAAAAGTAACACAACTTTTCAGAAAAGGAACATCCTACCAACAGTAAAATATGGCAGTGGTAGTGTGATGGTCTGGGGCTGTTTTGCTGCTTCAGGACCTTGACGACTTGCTGTGGTAAATGGAACCATGAATTCTGCTGTCTACCAAAAAATCCTGACGGAGAATGTCCGGCCATCTGTTCATGACCTCAAGTGCACTTGGGTTCTGCAGCAGGACAATAATCCGAAACACACCAGCAAGTCCACCTCTGAATGGCTTAAGAAAAACAAAATGAAGACTTTGGAGTGGCTAATATTTAAATTTGTTTGATGTTCTGAAACATTTAAGTGTGACAAACATTAAAAAAAATAAGAGATCAGGAAGGGGGCAAACACGACTTCACACAAATGTATTTACAGGTACTACCCCAAAAATTTGAATATCCGGAAAAAGTTCATTTATTTCCATAATTCAACTTAAAAGTTGCAATTTACATATTGTATAGATAAGAAATATGCAAATCAATATATTTCAAGCTTTTATTTGTTTGGGTGTTGCCGATTAGGACCTTCAGCTTAAGAAAACCTCAAATTCAAAAACTCAAAAAATTTGAATAATGTGAAAAGCTCCAGTATTGTAGGCTCAGTGTCACATTCTAATCAGGTAAGTAATCCAAAACACCTCCATGAGTGCCCTGAGCCTTTTAAAAAGTCCCTGTCTTGGTTAAGAAGAATTCACAATCATGGGGAAGACTGCTGATCTGACAGGTGTGCAGAAAACCATCATCGATTCCCTGCACAAGGTGGGAAAGACACAAAAAGTGATGGCAAAAGAAACTGGGTGTTCACAAAGTGCTGTCTCAAAGCACATTAATGGACAGTTACGTGGAAGGAAGAAGTGTGCAAGAAAACGGTGCACAAGCCGGAGAGCTGACCACAGCCTGGAGAAGATGGTCAGTGTTAAGTTTCCCAGTCGCGTTTCTAAGCGACAGACCAGGAAGTGTTTTCTCCCCGGCACGCTTCGTTGTGAGAGATGTACATCTCATGGTCGCAGCAAAGAGCTTTGCTCCAAGGGAGGAGGAGGAGATCAGCAGCAGATAAAAGGGTGGGGGTCCACCTGATCCTGATAACAAGGCAGAACGTGGGGAGTTCAGGCTCGTCCGCGAGCTGCATTCTTTCACACAGACCGCTTCCAGGTTTACTTCAGGCTGAACAAGGACCACTTTTTTCCCTGAACTGGCCTCTCCTATTGGACGCGCTAGGATGTCGTCACAGCGCGCTGCGCCCGAATTAAAAAATGTTCAATTCGAGCGCAGCGGCTTCAGCGCCACCGCGGTGGCATGCGCCCACCTTGCGCGCCGCGGTACTCCGCGGTACTGAAAGGGCCTTAAAGGCCCTTTCAGATAGGACGCGTTTTTCGCCGAGTTCACCGCGGGGTAGGGCGCAGACTCGGCGGCAGACCCGGCGGCAGCAAACACGTCAGGCACGCGTTGCTAAGCGACAGACCAGGAAGTGTTTTCTCCCCGGCACGCTTCGTTGTGAGAGATGTACATGATGGTCGCAGCAAAGAGCTTTGCTCCAGAGGAGAAGGAAGAAATCTATCGAAATGGGGGTCCACCTGATCCTGATAACAAGGCAGAACGTGGGGAGTTCAGGCTCGTCCGCGAGCTGCATTTTTTCACACAGACCGCTTCCAGGTTTACTTCAGGCTGAAAAATGACCACTTTTTTCCCCTGAACTGGCCTCTCCTATTGGACGCGCTAGGATGTCGTCACAGCGCGCTGCGCCCGAATTGAAAAATGTTCAATTCGAGCGCAGCGGCGTGAGCGCCACCGCGGCGGCATGCGCCCACCTTGCGCGCCGCGGTGCTCCGCAGCATGGCGGAACGCGCTGCCGCGGCGGTACCACATACACAATGAATGGGTTTACCGCCGTCCTCTTGCGCTTGCCGCGTTCTATCTGAAAGGGCCTTTAGGCTGCGTACACACCAAACGCAATTTGGGCGTCTAAAGGCCCTTTCAGATAGAACGCGTTTTTCGCCGAGTTCACCGCGGGGTAGGGCGCAGAGTCGGCGGCAGACCCGGCGGCAGCAAACACATCAGGCACGCGTTGCTAAGCGACAGACCAGGAAGTGTTTCCTCCCCGGCACGCTTCGTTGTGAGAGATGTACCTCTCATGGTCGCAGCAAGAGCTTTGCTCCAGAGGAGAAGGAAGAGATCAGCAGCAGATAAAAGGGTGGGGGTCCACCTGATCCTGATAACAAGGCAGAACTTGGGGGAGTTCAGGTTCGTCCGGGAGCTGCATTCTTTCACACAGACCGTTTCCAGGTTTACTTCAGGCTGAACAAGGACCACTTTTTTTCCCTCTGAACTGGCCTCTCCTATTGGACGCGCTAGGATGTCGTCACAGCGCGCTGCGCCCGAATTAAAAAATGTTCAATTCGAGCGCAGCGGCGTCAGCGCCACCGCGGCGGCATGCGCCCACCTTGCGCGCCGCGGTGCTCCGCGGCATGGCGGAACGCGCTGCCGCGGCGGTACCACATACACAATGAATGGGTTTGCCGCCGTCCTCTTGCGCTTGTCGCGTTCTATCTGAAAGGGCCTTAAATCGCGCTTGACGCCCAAAGTTGGACGCTTGGTCACTTAAAAGTCAGACGCTTGATTTCCAGCGTCTTGACGCCCTGACACGCGGCGAGAGATGCCCAGCCAAGCTGCGCTCGCCGCGCCGTGGGAGGAGCCTCTGCTTTTTCTTTTTCCTTTCACCGGTCTGTCTGCACCATGGCAGGGGCAGGAGAGAGAGCGGCTCGGCTTTATGTGATAAATAAAGCAGGGAACGTCGTCGTCAGACATCTCTGCTCTGTGTCCGGTTCACCAAATGATTCCAGGTGTTTTGACGGTGATGGGTTTCATCATTTACTCCAGGAGCTGCTGGCGAGCGGCACTTTCAGCCGTCTGATCCGGCCCAGTTTAACATCCCGCTGTCCCGATGCGGGGCAGCATTATCAGCCCAGTACATCCCATCAGGACAGCAGGTCATCAAACCACCGTTCAGAAACCGGGACCGGACACAGATCACAGTTTATCCTCCTCTGTGTTCAGATAGAGAGGAGATTCCCCTGCTTTTTCTGGGTGTTTTCTCTCCTGTCAGAAAAAGTGTGTCTGTGTGATGACTCGCTCTGATTGGTCGACTCCCCGCGTCAAGACGCCAAAGTTCAGATTTTCCAACTCCGGCATCTGATGCCCGTGACGCGCGAAACGCGCAACGCACGTCAAACACTCAAAATCTCAAAACTTGACGCGCGAAACGTGCGTAACGGGTCACGACGCGCCGTGCCCGATGCGCCGCAGGTTTTTCGACGCCACCCCGACGCGTGTCGGCCATTGACTTTGCATGTAAACTTGACGCCCAAATCGCGCTTGGTCTGAACACACCGTAAAGGCCCTTTCAGATAGAACGCGGCAAGCGCAAGAGGACGGCGGCAAACCCATTCATTGTGTATGTGGTACCGCCGCGGCAGCGCGTTCTGCCATGCCGCGGAGCACCGCGGCGCGCAAGGTGGGCGCATGCCGCCGCGGTGGCGCTGACGCCGCTGCGCTCGAATTGAACATTTTTCAATTCGGGCGCAGCGCGCTGTGACGACATCCTAGCGCGTCCAATAGGAGAGGCCAGTTCAGGGAAAAAAAGTGGTCCTTGTTCAGCCTGAAGTAAACCTGGAAGCGGTCTGTGTGAAAGAATGCAGCTCGTGGACGAGCCTGAACTCCCCACGTTCTGCCTTGTTATCAGGATCAGGTGGACCCCCACCCTTTTATCGGCTGCTGATCTCCTCCTCCTCCCTTGGAGCAAAGCTCTTTGCTGCGACAATGAGATGTACATCTCTCACAACGAAGCGTGCCGGGGAGAAAACACTTCCTGGTCTGTCGCTTAGCAACGCGTGCCTGACGTGTTTGCTGCCGCCGGGTCTGCCGCCGAGTCTGCGCCCTACCCTGCGGTGAACTCGGCGAAAAACGCGTCCTATCTGAAAGGGCCTTAAGGCTGGTAGCATCCATGCCACGCCAGGTTAAAGGCCCTTTCAGATAGAACGCGTTTTTCGCCGAGTTCACCGCGGGGTAGGGCGCAGACTCGGCGGCAGACCCGGCGGCAGCAAACACGTCAGGCACGCGTTGCTAAGCGACAGACCAGGAAGTGTTTCCTCCCCGGCACGCTTCGTTGTGAGAGATGTACATCTCATGGTCGCAGCAAAGAGCTTTGCTCCAAGGGAGGAGGAGGAGATCAGCAGCAGATAAAAGGGTGGGGGTCCACCTGATCCTGATAACAAGGCAGAACGTGGGGAGTTCAGGCTCGTCCGCGAGCTGCATTCTTTCACACAGACCGCTTCCAGGTTTACTTCAGGCTGAACAATGACCACTTTTTTTCCCTGAACTGGCCTCTCCTATTGGACGCGCTAGGATGTCGTCACAGCGCGCTGCGCCCGAATTGAAAAATGTTCAATTCGAGCGCAGCGGCGGCATGCGCCCACCTTGCGCGCCGCGGTGCTCCGCGGCATGGCGGAACGCGCTGCCGCGGCGGTACCACATACACAATGAATGGGTTTGCCGCCGTCCTCTTGCGCTTGCCGCGTTCTATCTGAAAGGGCCTTTAAGGCAGTCATTTAAGCAAAAGGGCCCAAACCAAGTATTAATTACAGATGCAAGATTTTATTTTAGGAGGCCTGACTCTTTCGCTTTTAAAATCCTTTTATAATTGATTTCATGCAATATTATAATTTTTTGAGTTTTTGAACTTGAGGTTTTCTTAAGCTGCAAGTCCTAATCAGTAACATCCACACAAATAAAAGCTTGAAATATATTGATTTGCATATTATTTGTCTATACAATATGTAAATTGCACCTTTTAGGTTGAATTACAGAAACAAATTAACTTTTTCAGGATATTCAAATTTTTTGGGTAGTACCTGTATACGTATATATATATATATATATACATATATATACACACCATCCTGCAACTACTAGAGTGCCCCTTATCCAACACACCTGAATCAAATAAATGGCTTGTTACCAGGCCTCTGCAGAGATGGATGATATGTGCATGATGGGATTCAGTCATTTGATTCAGCTATATTATCATATATAGATAAAAAATACAAATGAACCTCAAATCTTAATGCTGTAGACCAGAGACGAACATCTGTCTGTGCTTATTCAGTGGTTTAATTTACCAGCGAGAGAAACAGAGATGTCAGAGATTATTATGATGCCAAAGAAAAATCAGCCTGAGGAAAAGTGTTCCTGTGCTGTGGAAAACATCCTGCCTTCTTCCAATGGCTAAAAACCCCAACAATCTGAAGTGACTACAGACCAGTTGCTCTTTTATCTCACAACATGAAAGTCCTGGAGAGACTCTTACTGACTCACCTTACTAAGCAAGTGAACACCTTTCAGAGCCCATTACACTTATGCCTACAGTAATAGGCCTAAGGTTAAAAACACCATCTACCCCGGGGTGGTGATTAGCTCAGTTGGTTGAGCAGCCGCCCCATGAACAGAGGCTACAGTTCCTCAGCGCAGTCGACCCCGGTTCGATTCCCGGTCCAGGTCCCTTTGCTGCATGTCACTCCCCACTCTCTCTGCCCCTTTACTGTCGCTATACACTGTCACATAAAGGCCACTAGTGCCCAAAAAATCCTTTAAAAAAAAAAAAAAAAAAAAAAACACCATCTACCTGTTTCAGAGAGCCCACTATGACTGTTTATTCAACATTCATTATGACCTCAAACCCTGTGGAAAATGATGGGAGGCCATTTGTTGTTAACATTACAGTTTTTGAGGTCTGTTTCATTCAGCTTTTCAGAAGCAGTAACATCTTCCTAATCTTGAGTTAAGAATGCTGCAAACATAGTATTTTTTACATTTTAAAAATTTGAAAAAAGGATGCAACCACCCCCATACCACAATAAAAAAAATTATAGAATTACTTTCTAATAAATGGTCTGTCAGAGCAGGGGGAACACACTCTGATGGACACCGCATAATGGGAATGGACACGTGTTCAAACGGGCCCTGTCATTGACCCTCCACCGCCGGCTGACTACTGTCAGTTGCAAGTGGATCGCAATATCTCGAGAAAAGCTTGAAAATGGGATTTTCAACTTCTGCATGTCCAATCTTAAAAATCCCAACTGCATGAGGTAGTTTGTGACTAAAATAAGAAGGTAATATGGTTTGAAAACAGGTTTTGGACCTCCCCTGTGAAGCAGAGGTTTTCTTTCCCCAATCGCAATATCTCAGCGAGAAAAGCTTAAAAGTGGGATTTTCAACTTCTGCATGTCCGATCTTAAAAATTCCAACAGTATAGTGTAGCTAGTGTCCAAAATAAGAAAGAAAGGTTGTTTTGAAGCAGCTTGGGGTCTTTGTAACTGCTTGAGTGCTGCCCGGTTAAAGCCATGGTGTCTTGAGGCCCCAGTCCAGCTCGGGGCCCCAGGCAATTGCTTGGTTTGCTTGCCTTGTTGCAACGGCCCTGCCCCCGATGACTCACGCAGCTCTCGTCTGACCATCAAGTCAGACGGTAGACAGACACAGTCAATCCGAACGAGCCTAGTGTAACTTGGCAGGGGTGGATCTGTGTCTCATTGGATCATGTGACCTGGAACACTTAGTTTTATAGCTTGGTGATTTTGCTATCAGCTGATCAAAGTGGTCTGAAAACGCAGTTCCAAAACACGGATAGAGACTGTTTCATTTTGTCACAGCTGTGGTGTCTGTGGGGAAGTTACAGGTGCCCCAAGTGGACAAAAATTACATGGTATCCCTTTAAGACATGTCCTGATTGATCACTGGGGAAGGGCTAAAATTGCCTGTAATAACTTACTATCAATTTCTGATATCAGCTAATCTGTGTTGCCACTAAATAAATCCTAACATGCAGCTCATATCAGATTAGGGGTTCAGGTGTTAATCATCTCAATTCTCCAAGAAATCAGGTCTGGAGATGCCTATGGATCGAGTCATATGTAAAAGAAAGTTCACCCTCTAATGTTTTCATAGATCAGTCAGAAATCTAATCTGTTTCTAACAGGTTCTGTAATCAGGCCATTACAGCTGCAGATGGCATACAGCAACTAATGGAAAAGACATTCATTGTCTGCTTTTGTGTAATAGATTTCAGTTGTATTAGGAACTGTCTCCCTTTTTTATTTTTTAACCTGGTTTTCTTGCATTAATAAAATGAATAGCATTCCCAACCAGTTGTTGGGATCCATCAATGGATAAATGTTGAAAATTATTCATAGGTTATACTGAAGGTGCAAAGAAGAGAAATATCACTATTAACCTCCTTGATAACAATAAACTATTCCAAATGGGCCACAATAACGACTAAATATGGAAGCAAATTTTTATCAGGTAAAAAAAGTTCATGTTCCAGTTCTGATCATCGCATCTTTGCTAATGTTCAAATCATCTATTCCTGCAAAGATGTCTGTATAAATATAGCAAATAAAGAGTGATCAATCATTCATCAGATGGTAGGCAGGTCAAACTGAGAATCCAGGACAAGAGAACGACCTCCATCTCCTCCACCCTGCAGTACTGTAGTCAATCCTGATTCCAATCTCCATCATTATCTTCAAGGGCATGTAGGTGCCCTTAAAGTTCCAATTCAGGAACATCAGATAACCAGAACAATTAGCTCTGCCGATCGATGGTTGATGGTATCCGTGATGCAGCCTCGGCCAGTCGGCCGGCCAGTTGGTTGGGTGAAAGCACACCAAATTCCTGCCTGGATCTTACTTAAAACTGTCAAATACTTCAGCAACAGGACAGGATCCAGGAGACATCAGTAGCTCAAACACAAGTTGTTTCAGGAAAAATCACTGATTGTATCAAAAACTCTGAGGAGTTGTTTATACCTCAGTGTTGTCTCCATTGTGTTCTAGTGATTACGCTAGTGTTACATAAATGTTCGGTTATGTCTGTATTTCCATTGTCAAACACTTGAATGTGAAAAGTGATGAAACCTGACCAGAGGTGCACTGTCCTACTGTACCTGAAGGAATTATGTACCGTTTTTGTTTTGGTGATTGTGGAACTTGTAAATAATAACACAGAAAAGTATGAGTGTTTGATGAAAAGGAGAAAACACATCTAATGCGCAGATATGGGCAGCACAATGCAATACAATCAGCCTTGGACATCGCCGTTACCATGGAAACTGCCCAAAAAGGCAGTCCACACACCAAACCACAAAAACACCCTCTCTCACACACACACACACACACCATTAGTATGGTGTTTTAAAGAGTAGGAGTTGTGGAGAAGTTGATTCTGCCGCTCAGCGTCTGGACCAAGCCGTTTCCTGCAGACATGATGGATCTGCTTCTGTTCTCCTTCACAGGGCAACAATTCAGTCTAATGTCTCCCCATGGGGCAGTTAACTGGACCGCCCATCCATGCTGACTGCATTGCCAGTAAATTAAAAGGCCAATGGCAGGTTTTGTGCAGTAAAACAATGTGTCATCACCTCAAACTTCACTCAAAGCTAAAGAAACAAAATCTTTAAGTATTCTATTTCAATTTTTTGCACGGATCTCCAATTGTCTGGTCGTCTCAAATTCTTTTTCAGCAACCTGGAAGCTCTTTGGTTATAGTTCTTGGATTTCCAGTTCCTGAGACAGTGCATCCCTGCTAGGGTGTGCATATTATCCACTGAAACTTGGGGGAAAAAATGGAACACATCTGCAAACGCAGAACTTTTTTATGTGCAAACATGTGACGCACATGAGTATCGAGAACATCTTCATGTGTTCTGCATGTGCAAGCATTGTTTTGGAAAACTTTCTTGTACTTCCCACATGAAGAATGTGATCCACATGTGAAAAATATGTTATTTACATTACACGTGCATGCACATGACCATATTTGGTCCCCACGTCGTTTGGAACATTTTCATACGATCCACATGTGCAAATGAGGAAGTTACTGTAGCAGTACTTTGTGTTTACAAACTTGTTCACTGGGCAACTAAAATTATCCATTAGACTCTACATCAGGAACATGGACTTGCACAAACAAGCAACCATTGTCTTCATTTACCATTTCTACACATGTACAGCTGGATTTTGTCTGACTAAGAATATATGGTTTAAATATTGTTATGACAGATTTTGATGACGCATGACAGGTCACTTTAGGACCTGGTCTAAAAAGTTTTAAGACTCTAAAACACCAGATCCATGTGCACTAAAAGTCTAGATGATAAAAAAAAAAAAAACTTAGGCAGATTTACCTAAACTCATTTCTGTGTGAGCGTGGACTTAATTTTAATTACAGTGGCTCTGAATAGTCAAAGCCTCCGGGACCACTGTGCTGTTTGGGCACCTTTTGGGGGTCAGGTACCCCAGGTTTTAATAAAGTTAAATATAGTGTGGCAAGGTACACAACAAGGGCCTGGGCAGGATTTGATCCTCAGACTACCAGGTAAGTCAAGTGTGTTTCCAGTCTGCCAAAGGGATATACCTGTGGCCAAGTAGCCAGGGGGCATGATCAATCAGAGGCATAGTGACAGGACCCCACACTGTCACAATAGTAAACAAAATAAAAGTATGACTGCTGTGGTCAGAAATTTAAAACGCAAGAGGTGATAAGTAAACTAGTTGTTTTCAAGGAAGGAGGAAAATTCTCCAGCACCACCATGTCACCACTCTAAAGCTCTTTGAAAATTATCTTGAAGGTCGAGGTCACAGCAGTCACTCTAACATTTGACACTCTGGAGCTATGCAACCAATCACAATCTGCCACCCAACGCGGATCCCTACCATCTTGCTCAGAGCTTGAGTCTTATGTGATTGATCTCCACTTTCCATTTGATGAAAGTGTTAAAGATTTGCACTGACAACACAAACTGTCCAAGTTGAGTTACATGCCCAGAGAAATGCAGATGGTAATGGAGATGGTTGTGGGGTTTATGAGAGAAAAGATTCTGGGTTTGTTTGTTTTTCTCAAAGACTGTAAAAAAAATGGACGTGGTATCCAATTACGTCTGAATAGGGGAAAGTGAGGACAGTTGGGCGTGTCCCACTGTCGCCATCTTATGTGTGTCGACTCCCGGAAAATACTAAAATGGGCAAAGCGTGGCCTCTGGGCAAGTGACTGACAGTGAACATACTCTGGGCTAAATGCAAACCGAGCTAACTTGAAACTAACAAGAGATAACAAAGATTAGCCTCCTAAGCGGCGGGTTAAGGGTAAGACATGTTTGGACTTGCTGTTACTGTAGCTGCTAAAAACCACCATTTTGCTATTTTGCTGCAGACTGAGACCTTACTGAGAGCAAACAAGGAGCTAATGGCTAGCCACCAGCCGGCAGGCCGACATCTGGTCTGCCACATGTCAATCAAAAGGATACGCCCCTAATTATGTGTAATTTCAAGATTAAATAACATCTAAACAGATGAGTTATAAAAAATTCACCCCCCTCACAGTTGACATGAAGGTAAAATTAAGCTATTAGACCTGAAATGATTTTTTGAACCAGGCTGTAAACATGTTTATTTCTGCTTTGAAGTTGGGCTTTTTAACATGGGAGTCTATGGAGATTTGCTCTGTTTTGGACCCAGCCCCTAGTGGATGAAGAGAGAACTACAATTATTTAACTTTACTTCCGGATTTAACAACACTTCATTTACACATTTATTAATTCTTTTATTTTAGAATGATTTTTTTTCCATCATGTGAAACTTTCATTTTGTAGTAACAGGTTACATATTTGATTAAACTTATATTTTGCATGCCACGATTATCAAACAACAACCACTTTATTTATATATTGTAGCACTTAACAGCCACAGCTAACACAAAGTGCATGAAGGCAAAAATGGAAGTATCAAATAACAAATAAAAACAACTAAAATGAAGCAAAGTCTCATGCTGGGTAAAAGTCAGTGGTAAAAGTGGGTTTAAAATTACTTGCTAAACCATTAAAGAACAAATTAAAATAACTGAAAGAGAGCAAATAATCCTTGCTCTTTTTATTTCTGCTTCATACTGTATCTTCAAATGGCAGCGTGGTTATCTCTATGTCGGTGTTGTTATCTCTATTTAGGCATGACTAATAGTCTGGGTCTGGCTTCAGTGCAGCATTGTGAAAGTGATCTGTGAATTCTCACCCAGAGTCCATAAACCCCACTGTACAATACTACTAATCATGAGATAGAATAGTAGATATTCGGGATTATTACCAGCTTGCTGAAAATCAAGTCTGTTCCTGCATCCACTTGTAAAAATGTATGTCCATGACAAGTTTTATTGGAACAAAATGTAGTTTTATGTTAAGTTAATGACTAAAACATTGAAACTTTGTGCTCTTCTTCATCAGTCATGTCCTGCTGATTTTAACCTTCAGCAGAAACTACAAAGAAGCCCGCTAACTGAACCAGCATCTCCTCTAAACAGCCTGACCTCCATGTGCAAGAGCGGAAATTCACATCCACCTCTCCAGGTGACAAGAGCTGATTTGCCAATCACTTCCTCCCCAGAGAAATCACAGCAATTGCCATTTGGAGAATTAATTCAGTGACCTATAGTAATTCTCAGTTTCATTTGCTATGTGTGCTCAAACTAGAAATGAGAGCTCCTCTCTTGTTCCTTCACTCATGCAAAATTAATTTTAGACAATTAACCCCCCTTCCGAACCATGACAGACAGAAAAAGAATCTGAAATGACCAAATCTGTCTCAAATGTCTCAAATTACATTTTGTTGCTATAGCAGTCAAATATTTGGGGGAAATAGCCAGAGATGACACATCAAGGAAGGTTCCATGATATAGGCATCTACATGTATGAAACAAAAAAGAAAGGAAGGAGTGGAAGAGAAGCAGAGAGGGAAGAAAACAGCAGAGACAGCCGAGTGTTTATTTCTACTGCTGTTGTTTTCATAATAATCAGAACTAACTGGATGGAGTAGCTTTGACTGCTCTAACTGCTACGTCAGTCTGAACATAGTTTAAACACTTAGGGCCCGATTTACGAAAGGTTTGCGCTTGTTAAAACAGGCCCTATCTTCATTACGCACGCAATAATCCGCCAGAGCTGATTTACAAAGCAGGGCAAAAGGAGGTTTGCGCCTATTAAGGGGCAAAATAGCGCCGCTGTCCATTTTGCGCATCTGCTGCAGATGAATATGCAAACTGGGCGTTTCTGCCAGAAAGTGCAAAATATTGGGAGGAGACTATGCAAAACCTCAGTT
The DNA here is from genome assembly GCA_023101725.1 of Atherinomorus stipes. NCBI lineage: Eukaryota > Metazoa > Chordata > Actinopteri > Atheriniformes > Atherinidae > Atherinomorus > Atherinomorus stipes. The sequence goes on along the minus strand of JALJCO010003378.1, from coordinate 144,710 downwards.
TAATACGCGCAATGTGATCTATCAACCGTTCAACGGAAAGCGGGGGCAAAAATTTGCGTGTAATTTAGCACGTCTGAAAAGCAGGTATAACTGGCAGCTTTATGCACTGATGGCTGAAAGAATGCTGCACAGGACTGCAGACATCGGGTCAGAATCATTTCTCATGATGTGTTCAGGCGACACGTCAAGTTTTCAATATAATATAATATAATATCCACGCCGGGTGCCTGTCCCGCCCGACCGCTGTCTCGGTTGGGGCTGGCCTGCGCCGGTGGTCCCGTGCGGGTTGGTCTCGCGTGGTCCGGGGGCTGGAGGCGGTGGACTTGTGGCGTGGGGGGGGCTGGTGGCCCCGTGGTCCCCGTCCTTGGTGTGTGTGGGTGGGTGTGTGACTGGAGGGGGGGCGTGAATGCGGTTGTGTGTGTGTGTGGTTGCCTGTGGGGGTGTGTGGAGATGGGGGGTGGGTGGGGGTGCATGGATGATGGGTGTTTGGGTATGGGGGTGGGGGTGCATTGGTGGGGTTTGTGTGTGTCGGGTTGGGGGGCTTGGGTGGGGAGCGGGGATGGTTCTGTGGGGGGGATCGGATGCGGGGCGCTGGGTGGGGTGGGGGGGTGTGTGTGTGTGTGTGGGTGGGTGGGTGGGTGGGTGGTGGCTCTGGCGGGGTTGGGGGATTGTGCGTGTCGCGGCCTGGGTGGGGGTGCAGGATTGGGTTTGGAGGGGGGGGCATGGACACTGGGGGGCGGATGTGCGGGGACTAACTGGCTATACAGGAGGGGTGGGAGGAGGATGGGATGGGGGAGTGTTGACGGGGGTAAAGTCGTTGGTTGTTTGAAGTAGGGTTTAGGGGTGATACAATAGAGTGGGGGAGGAAAGGGGAGGGGAAAAAAAAAAAAAAAAAATAGCAGCTCTGCGTGCCTCTTGGGGGGTTTGCGAGGCCTGGGGATGTTAGGGCCGGTGACTCTGGCCCCTCCGCCGACCCTTTCCGCTCCTATCCCTTTTCCCCCCTCCCTGGCCTGGGGTGGTCGAGCGCCCCCAGGGGTCGAGGCTGGCCCCTCTGTGGTGAACGCCGGTCGCCGGGCCGTGGGGGCGGCCATGCCTGCCCCCTTCTGCCCTGGGGGGATCCCGGGAGGCAGGGGTACCTAATGCCGGTAACGGCTCTTCTTCCAGGGGGGGAATTCATACCCCCCGGTCTCCTTTCCCAAGACCTCTCCCCCCCTCCCTGCTCTACCTCACACACACACACGTAGGGTTTTGGGGAGGGTGCGTGTCAAGCGGGTGTGGTGAGGGAGGGCACCAAAGTGCCTTTGCAAAAAAAAAAAAAAAAAAAAAGTTTTCAATATTTAATTAAATAACAATCAACATCACTGTTAAACACGAGTTAATTCTAGACATGAACCAGAACATCTGCAGCTGCAGCATCATGGTAGTTAAAGCTGATATTAATTATGTCTTTTTATTTTCTTTTACTTTTTGCCAATGGCATATTTTTAAATTAAAATCATCTCCTGCTCCTCCACACCCCAGCAACGGCTGCTGCTGTTCTGAGGTTGCTTTCCTGCGTGAAGTTGGCACCCACCCCACAAAAAACTCAGTGAAAATAACCAGTAACGCACAAACTATTGATACTACTTTAGTTTTGCATGGGGTGGGGGGCAATTACACAGGTCCCGCGGCTGGCATTGTGCCAAAGAGCGCGCAGTCTGTGCGTAAAATCAGATCATCTTCAACAGCGTGTCCTTATCCATGTCCTTATCCATGTCCTTAAACTGGCCTCTTCTTACGACCCACAGGGAAACCTGCTGCATCGTTTTTATTTATAGTTATTATATGAAGAGTTCATTTGCAGAAACAGACATCACTGTGGAAAAACGGAGTTAACTGCTTTTGTTGTTGTCGGGTACAAACGTCCTATCTCCATTTTACATCATTAAAACTCTCTACTTCATGTGAGCTTGATTTGCTGAAAATATTAAAAAAGTAAATGAAGAGTTTATGTGCAAAATCAGTTATCTCCGTTTTTTCTAAATGGCGTTTGTCTATTTTTGCAAATGAACTCTTCATATTTATCTTATATTCTGTTTTTTATTTGCCTCATTATATCTCTGAAACTAACATCTCTATAAGGATGAATTTCATTTTGCGTTTACCACATGCTCTTCTGAACTTTCCGTGGCGCAGGGAGAGCGCACGCTAAATCCTCATTTAAATCCTGCTGTTTGCGCATGTTACAGATTGCGCGTGTAATCTTTGTAGATCACCCGCAAACGCTAAAATGACAGCGCACGCTATTTTTTTTGCGAGGCAAAGACATTAGACTCGCAATTTGGATTCTTTGTAAATCAGGCCCTTAGACACAAGGGTTCAGCTCAGGTCCCACACCACTAAGAGACTTTAATGCTGATGGTTCTGGTCCACAGTAAAGAAACTTGAGGTGTGCTGTAAAGAACTGTAACCATAGAAAAACCTGTTGCCTTGTCAGTTCTGTAAGGATTCAAATGTCAGGTTTATTTATTTATATTGCACAATTTAAAGGCCAGTGTCAAACCAAAGTGCTTTACAGAACGAAAATCAACAATAACTGCTCATGTCATACCAGTCTCTCATACCTGTTCAGTTTCAGAACATCGTAGGGCTGCTTTAACCTCAGGTGGACTGAAACCGTTATACTTTGTGATCCCTTTAAACAACCTGATGTCTTCATGGCAGTCCAACAGGTTATTTGGGTTTTTTATTTCAGCGAGGGTGAGTATATCTAATTATGTCTGGTTGATGAGACATTGAAGGTGTTACAGTGATGTAGCGGTCTCTCCCTGTAGCTGTCTATGCCACCACCCAGCTGGCTGGATGTATCAGAGTTGTTCTTTTTCGAACCCCTTAAGGATTTGACGGCCCGGAACCGGGCCGTCTCATTGTCGAATATTTTATGTCAAATGCTTTTGACAAGAAATGGGCTTAGTTTACCTTTACAGAAAGGAATTTTATGCATGTTCTTCATAAGGTTAATTAATGAAATGGATTTCAACTTGGAGAGGTCATTTTACAGGTTAAATAAAATAGGTCAGGATCCTTAAGGGGCTAATGACTATGCTTTTGATGATCAATGTTTCTGTCTTGTGGTATGTCAGACAGGTAAATGCCTCTTGTTGTATTGCTGCATGTAAATGATTCCTGAGATGGATGAAACTCAAAGTGGATTTCTAAGGAATCTAAATGTAAAATCTAGATTTTAAAATGAATTTATTAAAGGTAGAGTCCGGCGTTTCCCCCCTGAAAATAAACGTTAGACTTGTGCAAGTGGAAATTCGTCTCAAACTGCGCCTTTGGGCCTCTACTCGCGTGCCGTGGCGTGTTTGAATGCATCTCTCTCTCCCCCTGCCTGTAATTCGCTCTTTAGCTTTGTTTTGTTGTGTTTGGGACGTTTCTGGGTGGAGATTTCTGTTTATATCACCAGCCAATGACAGAGCTAAGGACATGACGCCGTGTGGGAATAAGCTCATGATTGGAGCAAACGCCAGTCACTCGAACTCTCGTAGGAAAAAGAAAGAAAAAACGGCGGATGCACCGAAGAAAAGGTGAGAGCTTTAGATAATGAAAGATAGAAAACCAGGGCTAATATTAGTTTGGCTTTTACCTGCCTCTTAAGCTCTGAAGGAGAGGCTTGTAACTGAAAAGGCTGAAGAACGAGGCGGCAATTAGCCTGAGAGGGAGGGGCACCAAGTTTGAATGCTGCTGTTTGCAAACAGAAACGGTGGGGGACTTCGGACTCTACCTTTGAAGAAATATATTTATGATGTCCTTTTGAACTTTTGGAAATCTGAAAAATAGTTGAAATGCGGATGACGTTCACTGTAACATGTGGAAAACTGCTCAGTTTCAGATCAGAGTCAAATCAAAAAGATCTAACAGGAAACTTCTACATTAATTCAGAAAAAGTTGTTTCTGTGCTTTCTCTTTATACCAGAAAGTCCTGTTTTAGGGGGTTTGTTTTTTAGAAGAAGCTGCTATTATTCAGCTGCTTGACTTAAATCTTGGCAATCCTGCGGAAGACAGATCTGGATGTCACGAAGCACAGAGATCTTCCTAAAATCCACTGGCTGGTCTTGTCAGTAAAGGAAAATGCTTCTGACAGCAACGACATTATAAACCTTCCTCCCCAGGTCTCATCAGGGCTTAGAAGGCTGGAGTACACTTCTCCACTCACTGACTTGATGAGCAGGCCAGAAAGCTGTTGGAGTCTCCCACCATTTCTCATCTGTGGTGGGCAGCAGGGGATTTTAAAGGCAATGTGCTACGTAAATGATGAAATAGGACCCACAGCTTGAGGCAAGGCAATGCCTTCCAAAACAACCTCTTGTGAGGGACTCAAGAACCCGTGAAAAAAGCAAATAGAGGGCAAATGTTTTAACCTCAGGACCCCTGATGTCATCTGGTTACACATATAAATTCTGTTTACTTGAAACTTAAATGCAGAATCTGACTGGGAAACCCTGGAGTTTAGTCTTAAACCCAGAAATGTTTGGACAGTAAAGCAATTTTGTGATTGCGACTCTACATGCAACCACATTGAGTTTGAAATGAAACAACTGAGATGTAACTGAAGTGCAGACTTTCAGGCTCAATTGAAGTGATGGGGAGGGGGACGACGACATACTGTATGAACCATTTTAGAATTGCAACTATTTATGTTCAATCTCATTTGAGAGGCTAAAAATGTAATTGGACAATCAACATTACCGTAAATAAATAGTTTTTAACAAAATCCTGTCTGAAAATCCTTCGCAGAAAATGACTGACTTAAAGACCCACAACACAACTTTTAACAGTTTTCTCAGTGACACGCCCCTTATCGATGTTAGACAAGCATCCATCTTATCCATCTTGCATCGTACCTGTACTGTGAGCTCACTTCTGCCAGTAAAAGACAGTCTTACCTTGACCCAACTTGCTCTGTCCCTTCCTCTCTTTCTTTTCCTCTCTTCCTCCGGTAATGTTTCCTTGCATTTCTTTGCCGAATCCTGCATGATGCTTGTTCAAAACACCCGCTGTGTTCATGTGTGGTTCATATCTGTTTGCTAATATGTGACACGGTGCACAACCAATAGTCTGCTGGAACATCATGGTCGCGTCCCGGATAGAAAAGGTGCGCAGTGCAAGTTTCTGAGCCTCGGGACGCTGCTGGGCAATGACGGCTCAAAAATGCACATAATGAATGTTGTTGTGCCATCAAAACGAGTCAGAAACGCATATTTTTAAGGTGGAAAAGTTACATTGTGGGTCTTTAAGTCTGGAACCCATGAACATCACCAAACACTGGGCTTCCTCTTTTGTGATCCTTTGCCCAACCATTACTGCAGCTATCTTCCGTTGTTGCCCATTTGCGGGCCTGTGATGGTTCAAACCCCTCAGTGGTAATGTTTCACTCATTAATTCATCAGCTTTACAGACTTTACTTTAGATTTAGTTTGAGTCTTTTGTTGGACATTGTTAGCGATTTCGTTTTCCCTTTGTGTGTTACTAGCTTTGGCCAATCCATTACTCTTATGTGTCATTATGTTAGGTTAGTGTGTTTCTGTTAAGTTGGATTTGTTTGCTATATTTTTGAGTATACTTTTTTGAGTATCTTTTATAGGCTGGCTGGTTTATTCCTCTTTTTGAATTTTTAAATTCATTTTCAAGTCAATAAAACCCCAAGTTTTGAGATAACTTTGTGTCCTCTGTGTCTTACTGCTTGGTCTGCTGACAGGGTCTTAAGTTTTGTCTTGAGCAAGTGAAATTCATGATCAATAGTGCTGACATCTTATTGTTGACTTAGTCATGTTTTGGGTCAATGTTCAGCTGCTCTGTGACATGATATTCAATGAACTTTGATCTGAGCAGAAAGTGCATCCCCAAAACTTCGGATTTCATCTGGCAGCTTCCATCTGCTTTCAAATCATCGATAAATGGCAGTGATCCAGAGCTGTTGGAAGCAATACCTGCCATCCAACTGTCTTGACCATCTTTTACAGATGTGGTGTAGTTTGGATCATGAGTTGTTCCAAGTCTTCACCAAACTTCCCTCTCCCCATCATTCTGTACAGGTTGATCTTAGTTTGACCTGTCCAAAAAGTCTTGTTCCAGAACTGAGCAGACTTCTTTAGATGGTTTTTGGTTGGTTTTGCTAAAGCCTTTCTATTCTTTAGGCTGATTAATGGTCTGCACCTTGTGGTGAACCCTCTGTATTTACCCTCATGAAATCTTCCCTTTATGATTTAGATATTGATACACATTCAGTTCTTTCTGGAGAATGTTTTTCACTTGGATGGATGTTGTGAAACGGGTTTTCATCACTATGGAAAGGATTCTTTACCTCTATTGTCTTCAATAGAAGTCTAGGCCTTGTTGAGTTTTTTTGTCCCTCTCACTCTCAAAATTGTACTAAACTGTTGTTTTGGCCTCTCCTAATATCACTATTTCTCTAATGGATATCTTACATTTCCACATCTATTGAGAACTCCTTTGACAGCATGTTGAAGGTTCACAGCAAAAATTACAAATGCAAATGGCACATCTGGAATTAACTTTAGACCTTTTACCTGCCTGACTGATGATGGATTAATGAGGAAATAACCAATAAAACAAATCAAACATCAACTTTGGAGTTAATTGTTTAATTACTTTTGGCCCATTGAAAAAGAGGCAGCCAAATATTAAAGAGTTTTAATTCCTAAACTTTCAGTCCAACTTGGATGTGAATACCCTCAAACTAAAGCTGGATTTATACTCTTGCGGCATCTTCGTACTGTACAGTCAGATCTGGGTATCTGACGCAGAGCCAGTGTGTGCTTTTACCCCAGTGTAGGGTTATGGCATCATGCTGCAGTTTTTTTTTCCCAGAACTGCAGGTGACAACAGGGCTTTTATTGACCAGGAAACTCCACTGAGCGGATTTTTTTCACCCTGATGGTTCGCTTCAGCTTCGGGATGTATTTCCTCTTTTAGAACAACAGTAGCGGCGACATGCATTCACTCATTCATACAGCTGCAAACCCCACACATCCGGAGGCACATCACCACACTGGACAATCACCAGTGAGTTCTTCTGTGTCTCTGCGTTTGTGTTGCCGGGATGCACGTCGGATCTAAAGAGGTGCACGTCAGGTCTCCGCAGACCTACAGAGAGCTTACGCGGAGGCTACTGAGGTTACACGGACGCCGCGCGAGTATAAATCCAGCTTTAAGCTGAGAGTCTGCACTTCAAGCCTATATTATATTAGATTAGATAACTGTATCTTGAATATGTTTTGGTAAACAAGTGGACTTGATTGTATTTCTAACATTGTGCAAAAATCTGACAACATCTAGGAATAATGGACACAAAGCAGATCACAATTTTTCCTGTTGAATCAAACTTTGTGTCCATTTTAGAATACAAATATTTTCCATCCTTGAATGCATTGGCAGCAGTAAGTAGGGTCACATAATACTGTATTTATGATAATGATATTCCTCTGCCTCTGTGGAAACAGTAGAGATGCACCGATCAGGATTTTGGGGGCCGATCACCGATCACTGATCACCAAAAGCAGTATCTGCCGATCCCGATATTGCCGATCACCGATCACAGCGCCGAAATTCATAAATTCTCCAATATTCTCTCATGTACATAACATCGACATTATGTTATTAACAATTAGGAGAAGGGAAATGATCATGAATTGGCCTGTTTTATTGCAGGCAATCTGCAATATTTCACTCTCTTGGAGACAACTTGGACTCAGTTTACTTAGAGGAAGTGTAGCTGACTAGTTTAAGCTTTCTTGTGGCAATAATTATGTGTACAACACACAACATGTGCAGCACACCAACACAGACTACAGTAAACATGTCACTCTCTTAGAGTTGGTACAAGTTGTCAACTATAGACTCTCTTTTTCCTGTGGAAAATGGAATTAAATCTTAAAATAAAAAATAGATTATGTACATAACACACATGTGCACTATAATAAACATTTCACTCTCTGTAGAGGCTCTTTCTCAGACACACTGTTTAGAGTTTACCTACAAGCTTTTAGTGGAAAAATCAAGTAAAATATGTTAAATGAGAATAAGAACAGCGACTTATGTGCAACTGCAACAAGCTTGGAGCTGATACTGCAGCTTTTCTATAAGAAAAAAAAACTCTTAAGTGTAGCATTAACATGCTGTAGCCTAAATAATATAATAAAATTATGATTTTATTGATGAGCTTACTTCTGATTAAGCAGCATGAATGGCAGAGCCTTGCGCGTCGTGCGTCAGGAGCGCCTGAGTGTGGTGGTGTATGAACCCGGTTGTTTTCCTAGTCTGTCTCTCTGTATAATCGCGGATGAAACTGAGCAGCTGCTCGGCTTCATTTGCTCCACGAGGCCAGACAACTACGTTGTCGAGCGTTTCTGTGCCGTGTGTGGATTCATCAGATTGTTCAGAGGTGTTCTGAGTTTGGTGAGTTTCACCATTTACGAGGAGCTGCGCACCGACGATGGCGCAGCTTTCCTCTGACCGGCCCAGTTTAACAACCCGCAGTCCTGCATCAGGACGTCATTATAAGCCCATTAAACCCCGTCGGGACTAGAGATCATCAACCCGCCGTTTGGAAACCGGGACTGAACGCAGATCATAGTTTATCCTCCACTGTCTCCGTGGAGGGAAGACATTCTCCGGAGTCTCCTCTGTATTTCCCGCGCCTGCTGCGCGTCAGGCGCGTCAAACGCCAAAACGCTGTAGTTACTGTAAACATGATCGGATCGGCTTGCTTGGATCTATTTTGAGGACTCCGATCAAAACCGATAGGGGCACTATCGGCCGATTGCGATCGGTTGCCGATCGATCGGTGCATCTCTAGCAAACAGTATCATTTTAACAATGACATTGAGGTGCTTTCCCAACAAGCCCATAATAACCTGCGGCCTTAAAAAGCTGCTACACTTTAAAAAAGCCTTCAGGGAGGCCAACAAGGAGTTATCAAAGACAACAGAAAAACAACTCAAAACAAAGGTTACTGTAAGAAGTGCACGGAAGACTACAGCAAAAAGTTAGAAAGCAGCTCTAGCAGAACAACGTGAGGGATGTGTGATTAGGAATGAAAAAGATCACCGGCTGCAAGTTAAAGGATCATCAGACTGATGGACGTCAGGACAGAGTTACTGAACTGAACATGTTCTTCATTAGGTTCAGTTCAGAAAAACTTTCAACAACACCCCCAAGGACATTTTGACATGTAGGACGCTTTGACCTGGGGGAAGCTGGGAATCAAACCATCAATGTTCTCATTAGGTGACAGAACAGACTCTACATCTGGAGGAAGCTGATGTCCTATCTGCACCAAAATGTTTCATATGAGTCTGTAGTGGAGAGTTCAATCTGCTTTGTAGCATTTGTTGGGGCAAACAAACCAATACCAGAGATGTAAAGAAGCTGAACAAACTGATCCAGATGTCCTGGTTCTCTTCTGGGGACTGATCTGGAGCTCCTAGAGCTGAGTGTCCAGAGAAGAATGCTGCACAAGCTGTTGAACATGATAGACAATTCTTTGCATCATCTGCACGACAGTGGGGAAACAACAGAGTGAGTTCAGTCAGAGTCTTCGTCAGGTCCGCTGCAACACAGAAAGGTTCAGGGAGGTCTTTCCTGCAGCAGACATCAGCCTCCGGAATAAGAACATAACTAATTATTCATTCATGTTTCCTAAACATCAATATTACAATTTTACAAACCACAAAGCTTCACTTAACATGTGTTCTGTACTGGCCCTTTCAATCATGACTGCATCCAAGCAGCCTGGATTACTCTCACCCCTCCTCCTCTTCCTCGTTGCTTAGGCAACAGGCAGATCCTATGCTATCAGCCATCTCTTCCAGTACCGTGCAGCTGAAGAGGAGGCAGCACAGTCCTGACTAAATACAATATTTGAACAGAGAACTGATGAGAGGAGGAAGCTTAAAAAGCAGAGCATCACTGGCTGTATGGAAAACCAGTGACATGTTTTCATCTTAAGATGATGACTAATGATCCAGCATTCCTCCAGAAAACCGTGAATCAGCATGTGAGCATAATCTGTGCATTAATTAATGGTGCTGCAGTGAAACAGAAAAGTTACAACTGTTTTAGTAACAAAATGGTTTTCAATGTGGTCCCTCGTTGTCCAATGAGGACTCTGGGACATACAACTCTGTCCTTCTGTCTTTTTCTGTAGTGGAGCATTTCTTTTAGTGTGTGATTTCTTTTCCAAATTAGATAAAAAGTGGAGGAGAAACACCACAAACAGGTGGATCCACGCATGAACATGGAAATACAGTAAAAACTTTCTGTAAATCTGAATTGAAATGAAAATCAGTCAGTCAGTCATTTTCTGTGTACCGCTTATCCAGTTCAGGGTCGCGGGGGTTGCTGGAGCCTATCCCAGCTATTATCAGGCGAGAGGCAGGGTCCCTGGACAGGATATATATATAAATATATAAATATTTTATGTATCCCAGAAGGGAAATTCAACATTGCAAGAAGCTCACTCTTTTCTTTCTTTCTCTTTGTTTTTGTTTTTAACAATATAACATTTATATGAAGTAATAACATCACAATAATAAGTCAGTCAGTCAGGCTTGTTCTTTAGGGTGATGGCTGCTGGTAGGAATGAATTTCTGTATCTCTCCTTCCTACAGCGAACCTGACGCAGCCTCTCCACAACACACTGCGTTGATTCTTCACCGTGTTGTGGAGAGGATGGGAAGAATCCTCCATCATCTTCATCAGCTTGTGCAGCAATCTTTTTTGAACGATCAGCTCCAGCAGCTCCAGAGTTATCCCCAGCACAGAACCAGCTTTCTTGATCAGCTTTAGTTTCTTCAAGTCTCTGGTTCTGATGCTGCTGCCCCAGCAGATGCTGCAAAGCTGATTGCACTTTCCACAACAGACTTGTAGATGATCTGCAACATGTTGGTGCAGACGTTGAATGATCTCAGCTTCCTTAAGAAGTAGAGTCTGCTCTGACCTTTCTTGTAGATGTAGTCAGTGTTGCATTTCCAGTCGAATCTGTTGTCCAGCTGAACTCCAAGGTATTTGTAGTTCTCCACCACCTCCACCTCCTCTTCCAGGATGTAGACGGGACTATGCTGCTTATTCTTGCTCCTCCTGAAGTCAACAATCATCTCTTTAGTCTTGCTGGTATTTAAGATGAGCTGATTGTTACCGCACCATTTCACAAACTGATTGACAAGTTCCCTGTACTCGGCTTCTTGTCCATCACTGATACACCCAACAACTGTGGAGTCATCAGAGTATTTCTGCAGATGACAGGACTCAGAGTTGTACTGGAAGTCTGAGGTGTACAGTGTAAAGAGGAATGGTGAGAGTACAGTCCCTTGTCCCTTGTGGTTGTGGAGGGATCCACCTATAAGTTATGGAGCTTCTCACATAGCAAAGCAGGCTGAACAGTATTAAAGGCACTTGAAAAATCAAAGAACATGACCCTCAAAGTGCTGCCTGACTGGTCCAGATAAGAGTGGGCTCTCTGAAGCAAGAAGATGATGGCGTCTTCAACCCCAAGCCCATTACGATATGCAAACTGTAATGGGTCCTGAAAGGTGTTCACTTGCTTGTTGAGGTGAGCCAGTAAGAATCTCTCCAGGACTTTCATGATGTGAGATGTCAGGGCAACTGGTCTGTAGTCATTTGGTTCAGCTGGTTGTGGTTTGTTGAGTTTTTTTTTTTTTTTTAATTTTTTTAATTGTGAGGGGTAAATCTCATATTATAAACATAATCAGGCTTCAGAGTCTGGCTCCTCTGATCTCTAAAAAAAACCAAGACTAAATCAAAAACTGGTTTCTCAGAGAAAAAGCCCAAAGGGGGTTGATAATCTGACTTGGCAACTGTGGAGGCAAACACATGCATCTAAAAGCAGCAGCTGTGTTCAGTTAAGCTTTATTTGTACAGCTGGAAATTCTTCCAGATTACTTGAATGGCTTTCTAACAGTTTGATCATTTTCTCACATGTCGTGAAACTTGTTCTGGCCAGAACTGATCATTATGCATTGTCTGGCTGTATTGAGGGGGTAAGATAAGTGAAATGGGTCCATCTAAATGTGCATCGTACCATTCAACATTATAGCAATGCTGTCATTATTCTGTCTAGATGAGTAAGGACACAGCATCACAAAGCTCAGCCAACTCTGTCCGGGATCTGTGAATTATGAGGAGTAGCGGTGGGTAAACAAGGCTGTCTTATGTATGTTGTTTTCAGTATGTGGAAAGGCTCAGCCTGTCATGGATGCTGCTTGTGGGCCAAATTGCAATCACTCGTTAGCAACAACTTAATTTTTTTTCTTACTCCATGAGCCTAAATTCACACAACAGCAAAAACTTCCATCCTAACAGGAAGAGCATGTTTTCTCTTTCTGTCTCCACCTGCTGCCAGCAGCAGTGTTATTCCCTCCAGTACTAACATACAACCTTCATCCTGCCCCCAATATGTCAACTGACTAACAGGCTGTGGGAGGGAGGGATCTGCTGCTACTAAACGGGCCGTGAAGGCAATTCTCAGCCCACTGAGGGAGGAGAGCAGAGTGTCAGCTTTGATGTCGGTAAGATGGAGAGGAAGGTCAGGAAACCCTGGAGGACAACCAGTTATTGTAAAGGGGCAAAACCGACACATCCTTTTATCCAAAATGTTTCCCAGAATGGAAAAAAAGATGAAATGATCTTGTCTCCTTCATCAGCCAGTTTATTTTAAACTGATCAGCAGTTGGCATATGCATGATGTTTGTACATATGTATCTCACAGCAGTGGCACTCTTCATTGCAAGACTTAACACATTATTGTTAATGTGTGTTAATGTAATCTTCCTTTTTTAACAGAATTTATTGATCAGACAATAAAGTTCTACTCAGAATAATAAAACAATAAAGAATAGTGCAGGAGGAAAAGTCCCTCCTCCCCCTGTTGACCTGCTGATCTGGCCATTATAAAAAGACAAATCATTCATACTAAATCAAACGTAATCTTGTATAGAATTGCTCCTATAAATTTTATTGGGATTTCAGCTGCACAGCTGATTACATCTTCATCTATTTTGACGCAAATGTGGATGAAATCTGTCAGCGTGCAGACATATAGCCTGGTACACCAGCCTGACCAACGGCATGTATGAGATACACGGCAAGTCACTCTGGGTTCCCTCCGCTTGAGACTGATTTCCAATGTGAGATGAGCGGCGGGACGAACAGGAGGAAAGTGGACCGGAGAGAAGCAATCAGAGAAACATGGAAATGACTTCTTTTTTTTTTCCAGTTCACCTGGAAATGTTGGAGAAGATTATTTTTTTCAAACTTTATTAGTCGTTAATGTACATAACAGAGTGGCATAAACATATCCTTGCACAGATATATAAAAGTGTTGAGGTTGCTTAGAACAGAGAATAGCAATACTGATATCAAAGTTGAAAAAAAAAAGAAGGGAAAAAAATGAAAACTAAAAAAAAAATAAAAAATGGAGGGTCTCAGTCCAGTAACATGAATAGGTCGATCAAGGAAAAGAGTTTTTGGGCATTTCTAACTTTCATACATTGCAGAGATTTCATAAACATTTTGAGTTCATTCTTCCATCCAGCAATGTGGGGTTTAGTCTTTGCATATTTACATCAATGAACGAAATGTTTGGCAAACAAGATCAGGTTGTTCAAAAGAAATTCTTTGTTTTTTTCCTCCAGCAGTTTTCCAATTTTGATGGAACACAGATTAAGAGGGTGCATTGAGACATTTTTAGACTGAAGCCAACTCTGAAATGCTGTCCAAAATTCATACACATATTCACAGTAAAAAAAAAAAAAAAAGTTCTGTTGTTTCAATTTCTTTTTCACAGAATCTCTCTCTATTTAATGTAATTTTCTTGTGTATGTTAACATAGAATGTTTGGTTTTATTATTATAAATACTCTGTTACATGTAAGCATTGTTTAATGCTGAACTACTAATATGAGAAAGTGTTTGTGTCGCACGACATGTGACTATGACCCGGAAGCTGTGAGTTAAGCACAAAACAGAGCAGAAACAATGGTGGAGACGTCAGAGGAGTTTTACGTTTCTGTTAATAAATCTACTGCTGCGCTGTGATTGGTCCAGTCAATTTTATACCTGAGTGGAAATCACTTCCCAATGGAGGGAACCCAGACTGACTTGCCGTGTATCTCATACATGCCGTTGGTCAGGCTGGTGTACCAAGCTAGACATAAAAAAAAGTTCACTCTTTTTTTTTCAGTTCACTTGTCTTACTTCATTCAACGAGAGGAAATACAGTCTTTATATTAATAGAAAGCTTTTAATTCTAATGTCAAATAACTTATGACTAAGTTCATCCTAAATTTAAACTGTGCGTGAGCAGAATTGATTCTGACTGTCAGTAACTGGAGAAATAAAGTTTAGGCACAAATAGGAGATTAATCAGAGAAAATCATCACATTTCAGAAACACTGCCATTAGTTTTCCATGTTTTAGTTCATCTTCAAAGTTAAAATAATTAATTATGACCTTTAACATCAGTTTAAAACAACAAGAGGTATAGGCATGTAGATTTTTATGTGGAGGGAAGTGGATTTATTCTGTACCTCAGTCTTGTGTGATTTTTCAGAAACCTGCCCACCATCACATCATAGTTCCTGGACTTCCTTTTATGGTCACGGTCTCCAATTACAGTGAACACATTGTCCACCACCATGGTTTTGACACTGGATGCACTGCACTCCCAGGTAGGAATGGGTCATCATTTTCACATTTTCAGTCATTTAACTGGTAGTAATGACATACTTCCACCAGCAGGTGGTGCCAGTTTACCAACCAACAGGAAAACACCACAGAAGAAGCCTCCCTGCTGCGTGGTTGGTTCTGGTCTCGCTGATTTAAAGGTAATGGGAAACAAATATCAGAAACATCCCGAACCAAAATCCAAAACCACCAGAAGGTTCTATGTGGAACCAGTTCAAGAAAATAAATGAGGTTCAGCTGAACATCTGCAGGTAAAGCTAACACTAAAAGCACCACAGATCACAATAAATGACACTCCAAATGACAGAAACCCTGTCAAAAATGTGTTCCTTTAAACTGAGACCCATTTCCAGGCAGGGAGTCGGTTAAGACTACAGGGAATCTGTTCTAAAAGATGATGGATGCAACTTCAAGAGCGATTTAGACAAAATACCTGATTCTGAGGTGAGGAGATGCAGATCTGTTTCACAAGAGGATGAAAAATAGCTTTTTCTAAAGGCTTCTAAAGGTGAACAAGTAACTGACCCCAACGGCATGTCTACCTCCCCATATTCTTCCTCTTTGCCTGTCTCTAAATTATCCTTTTATTATCTTATTCGCCATGGAGCAGTCTATTTGCTGTGGGACACTTGGTTTTCCTTCTGGTCAATATCTATAAACACGTCATAGCATTAAAAAAAAAAAAAAATTCTGACACGGCAGTCTTTCTGTGTCGTGGACAACTCTTCTAAAATGTTTCAGATTACACTGGGCAGTGTGACAGTGCACCATCGGGCATGACAGTGAGCATTTGATTGAAATGTGTCTGTTGGGTCAAAATTGGAGTAAATTCATGCAGTCCAATCCAGGCACTATGAAACACGTTATCACTCTCTCCCCATTTGCTTCTGTTATTCAGTGTTGCATAAAGATAATTAACCTAAACCCCCGGGGCATGTTCTGAATAAACTGCAAGTTCAGAAATGTTGGAATAAGTTAAAATAAGTTATATTAGAAAAAGTGCTAATAAAAATACTTCACACTGCCTAGCGTCTATTGTTTCATGTAAACATGCGAGTTGTGTCTAACTCACATTACGGAAACGATGTCACCTCGTTGGATCTGGTAGTTCCTCACACTCCATCGGTTCAGTAGGACTACGTCACACTCTGATCCTCCATCTGGGTTCAGAAACGGCTAGAAATAAAAACACACAGCAATAGAATCTATTTACTTAACCTTCACAACAACAGGAATTATTAGAAAGACTGGTTGGAGATGACAGATAGGCAACAGGAAGTGTAAACAAGCACTGGTTCAAACCAAGGTATGCAGAATCAGCACCCAACATGTGTGCGGTGCATTACCACCACCAGGTGATATCTGAATGGACGTCAGAACGTGGAAGTGAACTCTGAACTCAGCACTGCCCATTACTGGATGAAGTGATGCAGTAACCATGTAGGGATGTACGATATTGGAATTTTGGCCGATATGCCGATATTTTAAAACTCATGTGGCGATAACCGATATCAATACCAATATTAAAGCTGAAAAAAATCAGCAGTCATTGCAAATAGCAGTTTTGTTATCCGTTTCCGACGCTTTGAAAAATAGGGGTTGGAAAAAATATTGACACACTGAAATTTTGCGATATTTTTATATGCCGATATCAAATTAATATTTAAAAATGTGGTATCCATCTATTTTACTTACAAAATCTCATGAGATTTCATCACTCTGTTACAAAATCTCACGATATTTTGTAAATTCTCGTGAGATTTCATAACAGAATGATGAAGTATTACGAGATTTCATTAGTAAAAAATTGATACCGTGTTTTTAAATGTCAATATGATCAGCAAATGAAAATATCGCAATATTTCAGTGGATCGATATTTTTTCCCAGTACTAGTCTTTAGAAGTTTTAAAGTCTGTAAAACAGAAGTTTTGAAGAAGAAGAGGGTTTTTTTGTTGTTGTTGTTTTTTTCTTTTTAAGACTTTAGAAACAGCGGACTGACCGGTTAAATATCGGTGGAGTGGCCGATACTCAGTTTTGAGGCTGATATAGGCCAATACCGATAGGGGGCCAATTATATCGTGCATCCCTATAACCATGGCAATGTAAAAGATGCGTGGAAGTATAAGAGAGGCGACATACGACAACATTTGAAACGAACGTACCAATTTACAAACATAAGAGCGAATAAATGGGCCTTAATGCTGTGGGAGATATTTTTGGCTCTTAAAACCAACCATGATTAAATCCTTGTAGGTCATCGTGGACTTTTTTTTCCTTTCACACCCAATCTAGGAGATCTCCTGATAAAGCTACAACAGGGGTGTCCAGCTCCAGTCCTCAAGGGCCACAATCCTGCAGATTTTCCATGTGTTCCTGCTGCAACACACCTGACTCTAATCAACGACTGATGGTCCAGAACTTCACAGGCTGCTGAATCCATTTAATTTAGGTCAGGTGTGTTGGAGCAGGAAACGTTGAAAACCTGCAGGACAGCATCCCTCGAGGACTGACTTTGGACACCCTGGAGTTGCAATTTGAAATGACGAGAGGACCAAATGTTTTCCTCCGAACATATAAAAATGAAAACTTCAATAACAACTCTTCTACAAATGTTTCATAGAAAATAAAAACTCTGAACTGTTTTCCTCATCCAGCAACTTGGTTTTTCTTTTAACTGCCATGTGTGACAAAAACCAGTCCCACCAGTTCAACATGAAGCAAAAGCAGTATGTGTGTAGATCATTTCATGCTTGCCAAGACATTTCATAGACGGCTGCAGCAGGAGTGTGTTCTCTGTCATCCTGAAAATAAACATCGCTCAGAGTGCTGTCAGCCTGCAGGCTTCACCAGTCACACATTTCATCAGAAGTTTCCTTCTCATCACACGCTGGACTCTTGTAGAGGCTGAATGTATGCATCAACCTGCAGATGATTGGCTTGAGAAAAGATTAATGGATCTCTTTGACTCTGAGAAAAAAAGAAATGTGGATTTTTCACTGAATATTAATCTTTTACATCTTTGTTTATCCTCAAACTCAGGGCTTGTACACAGTAGAACACCAAATACAGTGTGGAATATGTAAGTACGGTTTATCTCTGGATTTTCTCATTTAAATCAGTTATTTTCTTGAATTTTCTTTTTCATTTCTTTTTTAAAGACTTTTTATTCCTCAGTAAAGACAGAGTTACATGATGCGTTTACTGCCGTTTGAACCTGGTTCATTTCTCGCTTGGTGGTAAACTTCTATCCACCTTGTTTGATATTTGGAGGCTCCTGCTGATCTTCAGCTGCTTTTCCTCCACATCTTGTCATCCTCAGTATCGTTATCAGGAGAAATGATGAATATAGTTCAGAATGAACTACTGTATATTCATTCTGCTTCTGCGGTGGACCTCAGGGTTTCTGAGACGGTGGATCTGCTGCAGCATCTCACCTGCATCGAGGCTCCCTCCACTCGTGCCACGTAAGCCAACCGATCAAGGACGGTAACTGTGACAGGAACGGCGACAAAGAACCCACTGACAAAAGCTCGCAAGTAGCGTCGGCCCGCCGTCATCTGCTGAGCCATGAGGAACCTGGACGGGAGAGAAGATTAACAGGAGACCACCAGAATCAGAATAATGTTTATTGATCTCTGAGGGAAGATCACACAGCCTCAGTCAGAAACACAGTTACTCATTCTGGAGAAATCCTTCCCAAACACTGCCTTTCATAGGAGTTCAACTCATGTGACACTGAAGATGATCATGTGACGCAGACATACAGCAACGTTCAGGAGCTGGATATCAGGAGTACTTCACTCTAAGCTGTTCTCCACAGTGAGATTTTTTCATCCACTTTGCTTTCCACAGTGTACTCCCAGAAACCCAGACAAGCGTGAAATGACTGAGCAGCTGATAGCAGCAGCAGCAGCCATGCTCCACTGGCTTTAGCTAACAGCCTCCTTTCTGCAGATCTGCTCCAAGCATCACCTCCACATCACCACACATCTGATGAGACATCATCACAGACACCTGTCTCATCATCTGTCATCAGGACGTGTGAAATACTGATCATCTGGACTAAAAGACACCGTCTGTCCAACATGGCTGCCGCTCATGTTATCAGTGCTGATGCAGGGACTTTTCTACATGCTGAACCGCTGCAGACAGAACAACGAAATCTCGTGAGATCTCACTGGTCTCTTACAAAATCTCGCGAGATTTCGTAAAAATATCGATACAGCTTTTTAAAATATCGATATGATATCGCAACACAAAATATCGCAATATTTCAGTGTATCGATATTTTGGCACACCCCTAGTGAGAACGTCACATTAAAACTTCTTTTCTGTATTCATGAGTGACAGCAATAAGAAAGGAAGTCCTGGACATTTTTCCTGAAACCATCCGATTACAGAAACACTGACTGTCCTAAAGAGATCCTGCAGGAACCTTGAAGACTGGAGGACTGGAGGAAATACATGACTGTTAGAGAAGCCCTGTTTACAAACAGACCTACAATCCACATTCTCTTTCCTCAGTGCAGCTACACTGTCAGCAGCCCTGTGACAGTGGCGGGGCGCATCTCTTCGATTCGAACTGACCCAGCCCGTTTGCTTATGCTTTGGGGTCGTTCAACAGAGTAGACTAATTGCAAATAAATATGGTTTTAATGTGTAACTACTGAAATGTTCACACAAGGGCTTTCAGAAAGAGAATTCATGAACACATCATCCAGCAAAGCTGATTTTAAGGTTGTTAGTGCAGTCTAGCCTGGATGGAAGTTAAAATATTAAAGTATTATACAGCTACATAGTATTATACATATTACTAGTAATATATACATATACAATACATGTAATAAGTCCAATAGTACTTATTACAAAGCCACGTCACAGGAGTTTCAGCTCACACATTCAAAAAAAATTTGGATTATTCACGCAGCCATGCTGACTGGTAGC